>WWET01001144.1:194744-215752 GCA_011038615.1 Limnodynastes dumerilii | reverse complement strand
TTGACATATAAGAAGGGGGAGATGGGGTGGTTAAAGACGCATAAGAAGGGGGAGATTGCGAAGCTGGATACATACAAGAAGGGGGAGATTGGGTGGCTGGAAACACACAAGAAGGAGGCAGTTTGGGTTATATATTTTTTTCAAATGCTTCTTATTGTGAATAATAATTAAAAGTATTTCAATAAGTAAAAGTATTTTAATATATATTATTACAGAGAAAATTTAGCAGAGTCCCTTATAAAGCCCATGGCCCACTTTTCTACGCTCATATCAGATACAGGGTTGCAGACTCTCCTGGAATATCCGGGAGACTCTGGAAATTTGGTCAGTTCTCCCACAAGTTTTGACCAGCTATCAATATCTATTGTGATCCCTAGATTTACTAGGAATGGGTGAGACCTGATGATGTCATCAAGCACCGCCTACCCCTGGAACACTAGAGATTACAGGAGGGATTGACAGGGGGTGAGGCTTAAGGATGCAATTTATATAAATGCAATTTATATAAATTGCATCATTATGCCCCACACGTTGCAGAAATCTATGGCTTCCCTCAGGGTTCTCCCAAAGGGAAGCTTTAAAAAGGTGGCAGCCCTGGTCAGATTTTTGTTTTAGCTAGCTACCCTTGTTTATGATGCCTACTGGTATGATATTACATACCTGTGTTTATTTTGAAAATCTTATCACAACTGTGTGTTCCAGTGCTAAGGTTGGTGGTGGTAGAGGGAAAACTGTGCCTAGAGTGCCAAGAGATCTAGCACCAGCTCTGTACACGTACCCATACTTACTTCTGTCTGTTTTTAAAAGTCAGTGCTTTTTGTACTATCACACCCTCAGTCTATGGCTTTCTTATTACTTTTATTGCTTGCCTTATTATGGCCTCATCTTCTCTTGTCACATGTAACCCTGTCCTCACTTACACAATCACACAAAGGGTCACCGCCTCTCACACAATCAGCTCACTGATCTCTTGCAATACCTTCCAAAGCTTACGATCTTAATCTAACTTCAAATTAAATACAGAGGAGTGTAGAGCATAAATAGAGGGTTAATACATGCAGATGGGTGCAAACACACATAAATAAGAAAAATTATATAAAATGATATCAATTATATCCTTTCCTTATGGGGGACTCGCAGCACTGCTATGCAAGTGACATGTTGGCTACAGTCTACTACTGTAACTGTGTGTGATTTATATATTGACCATACACATGTATAGGAATCATGTCTGTCTCTCAGCCTGCTGTCTCTCTGAATAGTCACCCACTGGGCATTTGTCCTTTTGCTCTCATTCCATGTCTCCTCTGCAATACTCATAAAGGTAATTTGACTATTTAAAATACCAATTATTACATTTTTAAGTTCCTTAAAAGGAAGAGTAAAATGTAATGTTTGCCTGTATGGGTATATTCTTTAAATGAAAAAAAATCTATGTTAGTTTAAAACCCATGATATTCACAAAATGTTAGCAGTATTTTAAAAGACATACAATAATCCTTTCTTTTTACCACCAGCATTAAATGTATTTTTTTATTTTTTTTAAATCCCTAGATCACCCAATCCTTGTGCTTGATAGCAGAATATCTAAATCGCAGACCCTTCCCCCAATATGTCTTAGCGTGTCAGCCTTGAGCACTCTACTGTGACCTTGGAAGACGAGTCAATTGCTGAACATTTTCTCATCCCTTGTTACATTGGCCTGTGCAGAGGTATATTTATAATGCATCCAGTACAGCTGTTGAATATAAACCCTTAAATAAACCCTGCATGGACCAATCTTATTTTTTTCATCAGTCAGCTGAAATAATAGAATTTAGAATAATAGAATAATAGAATAGGATAGAAGAATAATTACTCTTATAATTGCAATGACTACACACACACACACACACACACACACACACACACACTCACTCACACACTGCTTTCCAGAAGAGGGATACACAAGGAAAAAGATAAATTATTCAAGCAACTCTACCCCAAGATTCTATAAGATCCTATAGTCTAGAGTGTTACATTATTATGTATGGTTTGCATTTATATTTGTTGTTTATTTGCCATTTTCTTGGTGTTAACTTTTTTGTATCACAATTGCAAAAAAGAAGGAATTATATTCGACTGGAATCCTTCTAGGATAGAATTATATATTTTTTAATATGCAAAATGTGATGTTAATTTAACAATGAACTCTTTTTAGGACAGTGAGATATGTAGACTAGCCCACACCATTTTATAGAATTTTTGTATGTATTTTATGTAGCATGGAATTCCTTTTCACTTGTATTGCTGGGCTCGGCAATGTTGCTTCCCCTCTATTATTCCTGATAAGAGATAAAGATCTTCTATTTAAAGGGTGACATAAGAGAACATCTTCTGTTACATATCAGAAAATAGTCTACTGGGACCTTGAGATAAATTCATTCCAGCCGAGCTTTAAGGGATAAATCAGACAACTGTGCTGGTCAGTAAAACCAGGGTTTTTAGCCCAGTTTACTGTTTGTGTTTGTATTCATTAAGTAATTCCAGCCTACCAGGAGAACTGTGTTACAGAAGAGAGTAATTATTAACACCAATTGCTGTGTCAGCAAACTATTCTCTGGGAAGCTGACTCAATACAGAATATTGAAGTATTTCATATGATGAAGAACTGTTCTCCTGTGACTTATTTTGTGCTTGCGATATCCTTAGCAAAGCTTGTTGCTGTAATATTTTTTTTATGTTGATTTTTGCAAAATTGTAAGTCTGAGGTCATCAAAATAAAAACTCAGTCAAATGGGGCCCAGTAGCCATGTTATTGTAGATGTGTAATCAATGACATGCAACTACAGATCACTGCAATGCAAATGGAATGTTGGTGCCTTTTAACCCACAACAGTTTTCACTGTACAGGATATACTGTTGTATGTGATAATAGTAATGTAGATAGAGAGATGTATATGTTATTATAATAGGCTGTGCATAGAGGAAACATTGTCAAGGGTAAATACCTGCATTTGTATGTTGCATGATAATGCTTACACATATAAGCCAGGGTTGCCTACTTTTTATTTCTTCCCTCCGGGAGATCTCGAAGGGAAGAACTAGATTCTGGTATGGGGCGGGGTTAAACGCGTGATTTATGCCAATCGAGTCATTAAGCCCCATCCCCTGTCAATCACTACTGCAATTTATAGCGTTCTGGAGGGTGGGCGGGACATGATGACGAAATTCATAGGGATTACTGTAATGAGAGGCAGGGGGCGGGACTTGCGGGAGATTTGCCTACTCTCCCTGGATACAACTGCTGATAGGCAGCCCCTGTTGGACAGCTCTCCTGGCGCACAGAAGGCATAAGTTCCGTACTCCTGGAGATTCTTAGTGGAACATCTGGCATGCGCATTGCCAGATATTCAGCCAAATTCCGCAAGCAGCTTGGATAATTTGGCTGACATAGCCATACCACATAAGTCCCATATTCAGGGATTTCTTATGTGTGTTCCTAAAGAAAACAGAGCTTTCCACAGACAAAATACTTGCTTTGTATATTTCAGCGCGCAATTACTTATGACATTAGAATTATTTTGTTATATTGAACCAGATCTTCAGTTACTGCAACAATTTATATATACATAGGTAGAGAAATGTGCACAGGTTAAAGAGGCTTTTAAGTTCTCATGCATTTGCTGCTGGCGGGTTAGGAGGTAGGGTTAAGGGACAGCAGTCTATGAGCAGATGGGAGAGAAATGGCCTATCCACCCCTCCAGGCTGAACCAGGAGCTCATGAGAACATTCGATGACCAGGTGGTGTCAGGCCCCTGACCAGCTGCAACTCAGGATCCATCTGACAGGCCAGGGGAAGGAAGCATTGTCACACAGCACTTTGCATCTCAATACAGACTGCCGCACTGTTACAAAGGAGCAAAATGAGCATTTTATTGTACTGGAGTTCATTATCCTAGACCGTCCTAATAGGAGTGAGAATGGGAAACTCCCATGTGGCTGGTGGAGAGTACACACAACCCTAAATGACTATTTATGCTGATTTTAACATTGCATGTACTTTCTTACAGGTTAATTCTTCAATTAAGAAAATAATTTATTTTCCAATCCTATCTACAAAACAAAAAGTTTTACATGCTTTACTTAGGAATTAGGATATTTGTGAAGAGTTTAGGGTTGATTAAAGAGTTAATTAAACATAATTGCCATTGATATGGAGCAAGACCCAACGAGATGCAGCCTATTCTGCAGCCTCTTCTCCAGATATTAATCCTAGGAGACTATTGCACGATCCAGGCCTGTTGTAAATGTGCTACATAAAGAATAAAACATCCATTAAAAAACTGCACGAGTTATTCCCTGTACTAAAATGAATAGCTTACACCAGTTCTTAGCTTTGGCTGATTATCTCTAGAGGGGGAGGGACAACAGCCTTAGGGCACGCCTATAAAAACAGCAGTCTGTGCTAGAATAGGCTGGGCTTGTTACACTATATGCAGGAGATGTGTGCTAACATTGTCATAGAATGAAAACAAGTCTGGGTAGCATTAAATGACTGGATTATATTATGCTCTCTACCAAACAAAGCACTTTTCCATGTTCCAGCCAATAAAATGCTGGGTGTGTATTGGCCCTTTCATAGTTGCCTACTCCCAAAATTCAGACATTGCTCCCAGTATACTAGGAGAGCAGGCACATCTCCTGCAATGGGATGCAAATCACTGCCTCAAGTTATGCCCTGCTATCTATGATGCGTTATTAAGGATGGGAGGCGCTTGTGTCATTAAGCCCCACCCCATCCTTAGTATCACTAGGAATAGCAGCATTGTGGGTATGGGTCAGGGCTTCTGGCAGGGTTTGCATTTAATCACTGCCTAAATGTCAGGGTTGCTGACTTAGGTGTGAATCTGGGCCCATGAAGTACACATAGGTCTGGATCATGTTCAGCATGCAAGAAATTAATGTCTGCTGGGTGTTGTAGTTCCACAATAGTATTTCACCAATGCCATTGTCCCTGGGAGCAGTTTTTTTTTTGCAGCCCTGTTATTTCAAGAGTTTTAGAAGCCTACTGAATGGACTGGTTCACATTATGGGCCAGATTTACTAAGCTGCAGGTTTGGAAAAGAAGAGATATTGCCCATAGCAACCAATCAGATTCTAGCTAACATTCTCTAGTATGTAATAGGAATGTGAGAGCTAATCTGATTGGTTGCTATGAGCAACATCTCCTCTTTTCCAAACCCGCAGCTTTGTAAATCTGGCCCTTTGAGACTGATCCAGACTTCGTACGCAATACAGGTATTTCACCCAAGTAGAAGTGTAAACAAAAGCAAAACCATATTGCAAAGAAAGTGATGCTAATTAAATACATTTAATTTGAATTTTGATGCAAGTAAGGAAAATGCTTTTGCATATTAAGCTTTCATACTGCATAGCTTCTAATTTAATGTGTAAATTAGAACTGAGCTAGGAAACATCACCTCTCAATGCTTATTCTGTTTTCCAAGTTTATATATGCCACCATCTACATACTAACACAGGGTTACCTCTCAAAGGGAAGAAACAGATGTCGGCATGTGGGCGGGCTAAATGGCTCGATTTATGCAAATACATAGTTGCCGACTGTCCCAGAATGTCCAGGAGACTCCCAAAATTTGGACATTTATCCCGGTATCCTGGGAAAGCCTGCAAATCTCCCGCAAGAGACTTGAGGCCTGCGTCATCTAGCCCCACTCCCATCCCTATGAAACCCCGAAAGGGGTAATTGATAGTCAAGGGACGGGCTTAATGACACAATGGGGCAGATCCTGCTGTACGTTTTTCTGCGAATTTACGTGTGGTATACACGTAAATTTGCAGTTTAGAGCGTACTGCACATGCGCACCGCAGAAAATACGCTAATTCGCGTAGCGTATTTTCTAACGTAAGGAGAATTCACGTATTGCGAACGTATGTAATTACGTGTGGGCGTGCCAAAATTACGTTTGCGAAGATTACGTGCGAATTACGTGAAGTAGGCGGAGGGGGGTATTTAAAGTGTACAGTATGGGCGTGCTAAGCTGCGTACGTTCGCGTAGTCTGTACGCCCGTGAGCGGACGTATTGTGTTACGTCTGGAAAAGTTAAGGTAGGGTTTGGGTAGCGTATTTTCACAAAATACGTCCGTGCAGGGGGTGTGTTAAGGGTAGCGGTGCGAATTTACGTACGCGAAAATTCGCTACGCGAAAAAACGTAAAGCAAACGTTGTTCAGGATCTACCCCAATTTGCTTAAATCGTGCCGTTAAACCCTGCCCCCTGCATGCATCTATGGCTTCCCTCTGGGATCTCCTGGAGGGAAGCTTTTAAAAGTCTGCAACTCTGTTCAAATAACATCATTAAGCCTCGTCTCCTGTCAATCACTACTGCATAGTTAAAGGGAGTGGACGGGACATGATGACGAAATTCACAGGGATTACTATAATAAGAGTTAGGGGGCGGGACTTGTGGGAGATTTGCCTGCTCTCCCTGGATACCGGTTTTTCTGTGCTCCCAAACACTGGATCAGCTTCTATGACAATAGAATGTGAAGCTCCCTGTAATAGTGTGACCAGCGCATCCCAGTGTTGGTTACCATTTTCGCAGGAAGACCCCTTGCTTGTTGTTCTCTTTAGCAGGAGTCCAGTCCTTAGAACTGTTGATTACGTTTCTCACATGGATGAATGCCAATCTCTGTAAAACTATATCAGTCAAAACAATCAAGTGGATTATGAGAATTTTTACTATGACAGAATGTATCCACTAGAGGGTATTATATCTGCAGTCACCTTTATATGCTGTCTTATAAAATGCATGTAAAGAGCGATACACGTGTAAAACTCAAATTGTCATAGCTTAATGCCTATATTTTGTCCATTTTTTCCTGCAGCCAACTCTAAATCCGGCCCTTAGAGAGGATGAATCAGGCAGCAGTTGCTTTAGTTGTCGCCTGCAGAAAGAGCTCTGTTCTTGCAACCACAAATTCAGCGAGGCATTTAATTATTGAGCTGATAATTGTCATGGAACATTGCATATCACCTCACCACAGCTTGTAATTGATAAACAGAGGCCTACATCTGCAGCCGTTATATATTCTGATTAAAGACAAGGTACAGGCACAGATCCCCTATTGTGTCCCCCTTTGATCTCATTTCAGAAAAAGGACATCTCATATAGGAGTCTCAGCTGCACCTTCCATTGGGATGACTGGGTCCCCTCTCTCATGGGGATTGCAAATGCTTTCTGCCAGGCCTGTGAGGGTTAATGTCTGCTTTCTAGCTCTTTAATGAGAAAACTACACACTGCAGATGAGACACAAAGGCAGTTTATTTATCACTATTTAGGGGAATCCACAGAGGTGAGGGTTGATATGTGGTGACAATGCCCATTGGCAATGGTGTATTATACTTGCAACCATAGTCAATGTAAAAGATTAGCTGTAGTAGAGGGGTGAAATGCCAAGGTTAATATGTTAATAAACACAGTGATCTTTATTTAAAATGTTCCTCCGGACCATACTTTAAGTATTCTGCATGTACGTCTGTATGTGTGGCTTGGCTTATCAAAGCCCTTACTGTATGATTAGCATAGCTATTCCCACCTACCATGCATATTTTGTACGCATGAAGAGTGGACCAGTCCCCTGTGGACACTGAAGTCCAGTCACCTCCCCCTTTTTTTTTACAAACCTTGGGCAAATAAGAGTGTCCTAGTGCCAGGGCCGGTGCTAGGGTGTTTGGCGCCCCCCTGCGAACTTTAATTTTGCGCCCTTCTGTTTAACAATTTAACACCAGTTACAATCCTAGATTATAATAAGCGTCATCATACAAAACAATTGTAACCACAATAAAGCAACGCAAATAATAGTCACCACTATACAATACAGTGTCCTAGTCTCCGCTATACATAGATATATATCCCCCATTCTGTCTCTCCTGCACCCAGTATCTTCCTCATGTGTATCCAGCACCCCCCATCATGTGTATTCAGCACCCAGTATTCCTATCATGTCTCTCCAGCACCCAGTATCCTCATCGTGTGTATCCAGCACCCAGCATCCCCCATTATGTGTATCCAGCACCTAATATCCCCCATCATGTCTCTTTAGCACCCAGTATCTTCATCATGTGTCTCCAGCTCCCAGTATCCCCATTATGTCTCTCCACCTCCCAGTATCGCCATCATGTGTATCCAACACACAGTATCCCCATAATGTCTTTCCAGCACCCCCATAATGTCTCTCCACCACACAGTTTCTCCATAATGTCTTTCCAGCACCCCCATCTCTCTCCACCTCCCAGTATCCACATCATGTCTGTCCAGCATCCCCATCATGTCTCTCTAGCACACAGCATTCCTAAGTTATGTCTTGTCCAATTACTTACCTTTGAAGTCTTCTTTCTTCCGGCTGCTGCCTCTCCTCCGAGGCGGGATTTGTGACGCTGATGTGACCTCAGGTCACTCCAGCGTCATCAGTGAGGTGGAGGGGGAGGCGCTGCTGCACTCTGTCTGCCTGTCACACAGGCAGAGCAGAAGTGAATGAACGCCACTGTTAGACTCTGTAAGGCGCTCTCATCAGATTGATGAGAGCTCCTTACATTGCATTACAGCGGCGTCCATGTCAGTGGTGCGATGCAGGGTGCAGGTGGATGAACGCCTTTCCAGCATGACGCCTGGATGCACTGCATCCTCCCCGGCTCCTTGCCATACCTCCCTCCTCCCACTCTTCATAAATCTGGCCAGAGGCTGCCGTGGCATGCCTATTTCTAATGGCTAAAGTATGTGTGGTCTTTAAAGACCGCACGTACTCAAGCAACTTACCGAAATGGTATGTAGAACCAATAAATGAGCTACTATGCATGCGTGGTAGCTCATTTCTTACTACTACGCACTTAAGAAGCACAATCTTCTTAAGTGTGAATCCGGCCCCTTCTTATTATTACCATCCATTTTGGCAATTTCAGCCTAGGATCTAAAACTGATCCTGTCTTTCTCTGGGTTATAACATTGTAGTGTAGGGCTTGATAGAGCCACCACAGGAGAATTTGTGGAACAGTTGAGTGGAACAAAAAGAAGTTTACAGACCATGGGCCAGATCCAGAGCTACGTACGCGAGCGATTTTACGGTAGCCGCTAACGTAAAATCGCACATTAGTACTTACTGCACATGCGCGTGGCAGATGTTACGCCACGTAACTCAGAGTGTAAGGGCCAGTCACGTAACAACTACGCACGAAGGGGCGTGCAATCCCTACAACACCCGTAATTACGCTTCAGAGGCGGGGTGAGGCATTTAAATCGTACAGTATGGGCGTGCTTAGGCTGGTAAGTACATGAGGCCTATACGTACATCAGTACTTACGCTGTGTAAAGTTAAGGCAGAGCTCAGTAGGCGTAAAACGGCCAAAGTACGTACATGCGAGGGGAGTGCTTAGAAGTTACACTAGCGTAAATACACTACGCTATATAACGTATCAAGCGCGTAGGTCTGGATCTACCCACATATGATTAGTTTTAGAATGGTCTATTTAAACAATCCTCACAGTGAAATCCATTTGTCATTATAATGTCAGTTTAAAACATTGATAGCATGGGTGACTTACAAAGAGTATATAGCATAAATGGAATTAATAGAGTTGAATGCATTCATTGTTCGTATAATACACCTTTTTGGGTATTGAAGATGTGAAACAGCATTGTGTATAGAAAAAGCTCTGTGTTCATCAAAGAGGTTGCTTGAGGTTTTGAGGAGCTCTAAATGATTACAAATAGTTTTTATCTGGAGATGGCCCCTAATATTAAATCAAATGATATCATTTACTGCCACTGAGTGAAAGAAAAATGATCTCTTCCACAATGACTCCACCAATACTTCTTTTATGTTAACTGGATAATTGATGTTTTCTGTTTTACTTCTTTGAATGCTTTCCCTGAATTATTACAACCAGATTAGAGCAGTTATATGACAAGTGTCCCGGTATTTTTTGTAAATTTAATTACACTGACTTACAGAAGATACATTATTATTTATTTTTATACTGGATTTTGGCTATTAACCACAAATCCATCAGGTTCTAAAACAGGGTACACACCTCTCCAATGATTGAGTTTATGAATCACAACTATTTGGTTCGAAAAACAAATTTGTGGATTTGGTTTAATGAACTTACTTACTTACTTGAACTTACGTTCAAGGATGGTGCAATGCCAGACAGAAGTTGATGGTGTATACACACGTACAACCGTCTGTTCAACTCTGCTGGTGAAAGTCACTTGAATAGTTCTGCGTTTGTATGTGTGTGTATAAGCAGATATCTGTACAGTAGACACAGAGTCATGATTTCTTCAGCAGATATTTAGGAGAGATGATGATCTGGCATCTATTTAATCGATCAAGCATAGAGACAAAACAATGGACTATTTTATATTATGTATAGTTCCTTTATTCATTTTGGGGAAAGGTAAATATGTATATTTTGTGATAATTAATTTGGACAATTCATATTGCACAGATCAGCTGATTGGAAGAATCCATATACATTGACCATTGGAAACATGACAAGAGCGCCAATCATAGATCCAAGTTGCACTACCGCACCACACCACACAAGGGCACTGTGACTTTTGCTGCGTAGAATTACTCCAATCATTACTTTCACGTAGCTCAGCGTTCCAATAAAGAGAACCCAAGAGATTACCTGACAAGACAATTTTAGGATATTAGAAATAGAAAATGTCAATATTACTTTATTCCTGATGGTGTAGGATGCAAATTCATCATCACACTAATTAAATCTAATAGTAGACCTCCAGATTTTAGTAGAACAATGACCCACAACATCATGTACCATAGCTCACATAATGTACACATTGCTTTATCCTACGCTGTATGACCCTTCTTCTGAACCAAAGCTTTTTCTAGACTAAATAGTGAAATCCATACGTTTGCCTCCATTGCATTGCTTCCTACGTACGAAGGTTAAATCTGTGGCCAGTACACTACCTTTAGTATTTTGCACGCATCACTGCATCATTTAAATTGCTATTCCCAACCACCATGCGTACTTTTTAATGTGCTTTTCTGCAAACATGTTATTAATACTGTATGGAACCAGACGTTTAAGGCCAAGACATGCCTATAAAGTAGCTTGGTGGGAGCAGAGGGTATGTGTTACTAACATTGGGCCGGATCTAGCTACTGCACATACGTAGTAGTTATTGTACGTAATCTGCGTATCGTTGGAAGACGGACGTAGTTTTGGATCTACCCCATTATGTAAATCTAACTTATACTGCGCATATGTAGAATGCACAAGTAGTACCAATTAACTTGTTTAAAACATGATTATAACCTAATAAGGTAGAGAGTTCCAGCTCTGTTACTGTTGGGGTTTATAGGTATTAGCACAAGGTCATCTCCCCTGTCTAGCTTATGGGACAGACTGCAGAATGCCCACTGAAATTTCCAGCACTACAACAATCGAGACAGGGGCTATTGGAAAATAACTACCAGCTGAAGCTAACTATTCTTTATGTATTTTCCTTAATTCTTTATTAAATACCAGGTTGATTAAGAATTGACTTGTGAGAAAATCTACAATATAAGCTTTAAATTGTTTAAGAGCTAGAACCATACTGAAATGCATGTAAAATTCTTTAATAGAATGTATCGTACGCTGAGTAAGCTTCACAAAATTTTGCCAAGTCAATCGAAATACTACGTGGATGTAATGGCATTGGGGATATTTATTTTGGAATTAACCCTTTGTCTGGATTTCTGCCTTTGGTCTGGCTAACAAGTATCTTAACCTTTATATATGTCCTAGCCCAGATATAGCCATTACCATTTTCCCTCAACAGTCAATAAATATACTAGGTACGTTTTAGGCCATATATGCACTGCAACCTGGGCAGCCAAAGCCCAAAATGGGAAAAGTCCTGATCCAGCTTCCTTGAGCAGGATTATTATTATTATTATTATTATTATTGTTTGTTTATAAGGCGTCACAAGGTGTCCGCAGTGCTGTACAAAATACAAAAAACAAAATACAGTACAGACGTACAGGGAAGGGATGGACAGCATAGTAAATAATAAAATACAATGTAAATATAAAAATATCACAAAAATACAATAAAGTGAAGCACAGACAGCAAGGCAAAATGCGAGGTGTCAAACTTGGCAGATCAGGGAGGAGGGGATAGAGGGCAGTGAGAGGTAAGAGGGAGACACCAGGTGGGGACAGGGTAAAAGGGTAGCAGAAGGGGACAAGAGGGTATGAAGTGAGGGAGGAGTGGTAGAGGAGGGAACAACACTAGGATTGAAGGCCCGGATGATCTTTAAAATACAATTACAATTTTCTTACGAAAACAATTATCTTATTCCACTTCAACATCATCCCCTATCATTAAATGGTTTACGTGGCACAAATTTGTCACAGTTACTAGCTGTAAGGTGGCTGTAAGTTATTTTTCATATTGTCTATGCTGAGAGTTATGCCATCTCCGGGGCTGTGTTCAGCATCACCATGGCAACCAGATGCCCGCTCTCACTTCCCTCTTGCAGTGTCCCGGCCTTAGGCTACAGTCTGTGGCCAGGTAAGAGGTTATTTGTGGTTTCTGGTCTTGGACCTGTGGTCCCCTTGGTAGCCGCCTGTGCATCCTATGCCTGGGTCTGCCTTTGACTGGGTACAAACTTCAGAACAATAGGTGAATTATGCAAGCTTGCATGCGTAAATAAGCTGTTGTTCCTTCATGCGCATGTCCAGAACCCTGGACTACGCAACGGAGTGCAGGATGTACAAATATTTTTCAGTATATCCAGCAGTTCCATACTTGGGGCTAGCCAGACCTCCATGTGTACTTTATAAGCATGGTGGACTGGGCTTTCTATGCAAACCATAGCGTAAGTGCTGGGTTTAGCCCTTACGTACAATTGTCTTGTCCGCACAGTTAATCTTACGTGCGGACAAGATAATGTAGGGTTCTGGACATGTGAGTAAAGGAGGGAGTGCTCTTCCACTCATGTACGGAACTTAGTAGCGGGCAAATGTACAGAACTCCTCCACATGTTTGTGCTCTGCAATTAGGTCTGGATCCTGCCCCATGTTATCTTTATAGAATGGGTAATAGTGTACACTTTGCATTTGAAATTTCCATTCAGTGTTCGGCATGTTATGAAATTGGAATGTATGTAAGATTTATGTCTAAATGCAGTAAAACAAGATTTTTACAATGCAGTTGCTTAACTCTAAAAAGAAGGGACACAAATATCCATGTTATCGGGAAATTGTTTAAGATTTATTATTGCACTGTAGTCATCTATGTAAGGGTTCATCAAATCCCAGGCACTAGGGACCGGATTCACACATAAGAAGCTGCTGTTTCTAAGGTGCAGATTTTTAGGTACGGAGCCACTGCGCATGTGTAGTCATATAGATGTACGTAGTGGTTACATACGTAGGTTCACTATGGGCAGTCACAGCATGAAGTGATTTACATAAAAGGAGGCGTGCCTATGCCGCCTTGGGGAAAAGTGGGTGGGGGTGAGATATGGTAAAGGGCTGGGGAGAGCTTGAGGAAGGCATCTCTCTTCTTAAGAAGGAAAATAGGCATGGTTACTGAAGATAGCCCTATAGCATTCTTAAGTGCCATTAGGCTCCTAAAATCAGTGGCGGGTTGTGGGGCTTGATGGGTGAGTTAGATGCGGATCTGGCCGCACCTAACTCCCTCTTAATTGTGAATATGGTCCTAGGTCACCATGATGACTAGAAGATTTAATCATATGGAGAAGTTTTAGTGGCTGGAGGAACCATGTATTAGTGGTCGCAGCTGTTTTCACACAAAGGGGTAGATTCAGACCTATGTGCTTGATATGCTTCATCGCGTAGCGTATTTACGCTAGTGTACTTTCTAAGCACTCCCCTAGGCACTCCCCTTGCATGTACATACTTTGCCCATTTTACGCCTACCAAACCTTGCCTTAACTTTACACAGCGTAAGTACTGACATACGTATAGGCCTCATGTACTTACAAGCCTAAGCATGACCACACTGTACGATCTAAATGCCTCAGCCCGCATCAGAAGCATCATTACAGGTGTCCTATGGCTGGCACAACCCTTCATGCGTTCTTACACTGCTGACAAGTGACTGGGTAGTATGCTCTGAGTTACGTGGTGTAACGCAGCTAGTGTAAAATCGCTCACGTATGTTGGTCTGGATCTGGCCCAAAGTGACTATGGAGGTCACCATGTGACCATTTCTCCCCTATTCCCACCACCTGCAGGCAAAAGTGAAACTCTACAGGGAGTGGTTGCATAAATAAGGTTTCTCAAGAGGTAAAAAGTAAGAAGTGAAAATGCCCATTATTACATTAAAATGAATTTAAAAGAGCATTGTAAATAGAGGCCATATTACTGCTAACGGTTAATAACTAAAGCTGGCCATACACTAGAGCTTATTGGTCAGATCAATTATGAAGTCATTGGACCAAAAATCATTGTAGTGTATGGCCAGTATTTTTTTCCTAATGGCAATAAAAAAATATTAGAACCAATCTGACGATCTCACCTGCACTCTACATCCTGTGCAAAGTTACTCTGTCTTACTCCATAATTAATGGCTAGCACAGAAGTAATAAAGTAATGAATTCTCTGCAGCAGAGTAATCAGGCTAACTGTCTGACTGAAGAGCTTTTTTTTTTTTTTTGCAGCCAGCCCATAGACTGGTTGAATGAGTCTCCTGCTGACATTGACAGGAAGCCCAGCCAATCAGTGCTGAGACAGACTAGAGGCCCATACAGTTAATTAACTGCAATGGCCTCCTGTCAATCTCTGCAGAACCTCCTTCTTCTGCCATTATTTTCTGTCCCAGCAGGCAAGGTGAGAAGTATTGATACTGTGACCTTTCCCTAGTGGCAACTTGTCTTGGGCCACCTACTGCCGGGATTGATAATCGTGCTAGTTTATGGCTAGCTTTATTTGCAGAAAGTGTTATTTATAATAATGTTTTGCCAGCTTCACAGTGATCCTGGTCTGTACAAAAAACTGTTTAGGATTTTAACTGGTTAAATAGTCCTGCTATATAATTGCTATAAGACTCTGTATTAATGTGAGTTTATCAAACACAGCCTATTTTCCAAATTCTTACTTCCAGTAATTAGAGTGGTACAGTTGTACACAGCTGAAATTAGGGACTGTAGCGCCACCTAGCGATATTACAGTAGTTCTGCTGGCTTAAATGTCATGCAAACTTAACTGGAAAATAAAGCAATGGCACTTAACACTGATCTCGAAATTGTTGTCATTTAAAATTTGACATGAGGGTTTTCATAAGAGATAAGGGGATTAAGTGTGAAGGACAAAACCAATAGCTCTCTTAAGTTAAGTTAAGGTCTGCAAGTGGAGATAAGACATATTTAAAATTCTTTAGGAAGGCCTAAGTAAAGAAGGAATGCCCTATGTAAAGAAGCTAGTGCACTCCCATAACACTCCCCAGAATTGCGTTCCATACGTTTAGATTTCCGATGCGTAACATCTGCCTGCCACATGCACTGTGCACTCGCAAAGGTTGACTTATGCAAGCGGCTGACGTTATTACTTTTGGATACAGTCTGATATTATTAACACCAACAGATATAAAGGGTTTACTTACAATAAGTGCTACACCCCAGTTAGAGCTGTGTAGAATGGGACATGGGCTCATTATAGCTGTAATCATGTTATAGGCTCCAAATCCTGTCCCAATCAGTGACCACAGCACAAGACTCACAAGAGACCTGATAAGCAGAACAGAAATTCATGAAAATGTAACCAAGTAAGATGAAGATCACCAATGCTTAATATTGCTTTCCCAGTATTACAACAAGAAGGCCTCTCAGCCCCGGCTACAACCTTCAAGTCTGATATTCAGTTTAGATAGACAACTGAAAATAGCAAGCATGTCATTGGTGTCAGTAGCTTTGCTACACAGCAAAACTAGATTTCAAATTATGTTAATATGAAATTATAAAGAGATCATTTATAAAGTTCCAGATTTATGAAAAGGGAACATTTTCCAATTGCTAGGATCATAAAATATCACATAGCAATTTTTAATGTGACTGCAGGCTGCAGCACAGCAGAGGTCTCAGTATCAGAGTTACTGTAATCAGCTAAAGCCTGGAGTCTAGGACCTTTCTAGTGAAGACCATGTGACCAGCTCTTCTTCAGGTCACTGTCTCTGTGGTGCTGCTGCCTCTGAGAAAAACTCATTTCAGGTACAGGTGTGTGTGTCTGTGTGTATTACAGGGGGTGCAGTGTGTGTATCTGTGTGTATTACAGGGTGCAGTGTGTGTGTGTCTGTGTATATTAAAGGGTGCAGTTTGTACCTGTGTGTCTTATAGGGTGCAGTATTTCTACCTGTGGTTATTATAGGATGCAGAGTGTGTACCTATGAGTATTACAGGAATGCTGTGTGCTTGTCTGTGTGTATTATAGGGTGCTGTGTGTGTGCTAGAGGTAGGTGGAATGTATTATGGGGTACACTGTGTGTGGTAGGGAGAATGTATTGGGGTGCAGTAGTAGAGAGTATATATTTTGTGGAGTTACTACTTCCTTGCATTACCAGGGCATCTGGACTCGTAGATACACCTTTGCAGGGCGGATTTGAATTCTCTGGATCCAAGTTTCATCATGGTATCATTTCTGAAGATGGAGCGGTCTGGTCCACAAAGTGAAAATAGGAAGGTATGCTATTAGTAAAGGGAGAGCACGTAAAGCACCCTCCACACTATATAGACTTCCGCACTATTCATATTTTAAGTGTGTATGGTGTAGAAGTTTTAAGGTAGGGTCCTCTGAGCATTAGTCTGTATGAACAATGGAAGTGGCCACCCATCAACCATACAGAAGTCTGATTCAGCTGGGATCTGACATTAGATCGCCACTGTGCTGGATCTGGCCCTAAATTGTTTTTATGTATTAGTTATAACTTTCTATGGATGACCACAATTAGGAATCAGGAAAAGTCAACTTAAATATGTGTATTTTATAACCTGATTCAGGCCTGCATTTTGCATTACATGTAAAAACAGTGACACTTACCTAGAGGGTAAAAACATAGCAATCAGACAGGCCAGAGGATTAGCCATGGAGCCAAGGGCTGCAGCAAGATGGTAGGCCAAATTGCCGTATGGCATGCATGAGTATGTTTGTATAGATGGAAGGACTCCATTAGTGAGGGCATTTACCCATCCAGTAAGGAAGTATATTAATGCATAATGTCCAAAAGTATACATTGCTGTATTATCTTCTGGGTCGGGAAAACTACTTTGAGTAGGATCTTCACCATTACCAATCTTGCTTGTTGGAGGAGGTTCAGTGCTGCTTGATTGGTCAGTTGTGGAATAAGAATTGAGTGTTATCATACTTTGTAGCAAGGCGGTATTAAAGCCATCTTTCTTAGACAGTCTTTTTAAGAAGAAAAAAGCTACCAGGCAAAAAACCATCATAATGGTTAAAAGAAATAGAAATACCTCAATGGAAAATTTGGATTCAAGGTACTGGGTTTCTATGTAGTAATCAGTTTCATTTAACCATCCTTGAGTAGTGTTTTCATTCTTTGTCACATTAACACACTTCACCATCCCTACACCTTGAATTAAGGATAATAAGCCTGGAAGCAGTCCACTAAGTCCTTCACCAATGAAGTATGTAGTTATGTACTTGGGTTGTAGTTGCATCATGAATGGGAGAAAGGTTACTGAAGAAGTACAATCCACAACAGACAAGAAAAAAGTTAGGACCATAAATCCAGTACTATGCAGCTGTCCTGCTATCCACGTAGTTTGTTTCCAGAAAAATGCCAGGAGAAAGGATGACACAATTCCCAAAACAATAATAATGTATATAACAATGACTTCATTCAGTCGTCCTGGTTTTAATTTATGCATTAATGTAATAAACAAAGGCCCGATATTGGCCATTTGTATGATAATTGTGAGGTAAGATGGTAAATACCACCCTTCTGGAAGATTATTAACAATTAATGGAAGCTCCACCCATAGACCATTAATGGCCACCCATGCTCCAGTTCCAAATATACATGCCAATAGGTGAAGAACCAAAGCCATTTCTAACCACTTTTGCTAAAACACAACACGTCCAGGCAGTAATCGTATTTAAATCTTCTGTAAAGTCAAAGGGTCATTGAAGATTAGTAGAATAGGTATCTTTTTTGGCTGTGTCTTCCTGAATAGTTTTCCAATATAAATAAATAAACTGACTGATATTCAATAAAATTACAGCTCACCTTCACAGGTGTAGGATATCACCAAGAACACTTGAGATTTTAATTTTTCGTAAAAAGAATTTGATGACCGTGAGGATGTATATTGTTGTGTTACTAAATAAAACTCTTCCAAGACCTATCAAATATCACTGTAAATTTGACAAAAAAGAAGGAATTACACATTCAATGCCATCGATACATAGTGTCAATAAGAAATAAAAACCTATCACCTACCAGCCAGGAGAAAATGAGCATAGAACCATGGGCTGGATCCAGACTTAAGTAAGTGCTTGAAATGAGTTACTCCTAGCTAAACCTTGTTGGTTGCAGGGGAATCATATTTCATCTGTTGCAAACAGTATTAGAGTTGAGAGGTGATGTTTCCTATCCCAAGTCTAAATAACAGAGTGATAGTAAAGCTGGTCAGTATCTGTGTGCAGTAAGCAATTCAAAGATATATCCCTGCATGCAAAGAATACAATTAACTTGACTCCCCCTGCAATCAACATGGTTTAGCCCAGGAGTAACTAAGTTCAAGCAATTAAGTCTGGATCCAGCCCCATATACCCAAGGTAAAAATTGTGTCCTCCACACAAAGGGCAAAAACCCTCCACTGAGCTAAAGAGTATTCATGTGAGAAATATTCTCACTATTAAGTGTCCAACAAGAAAACAGCCTGAACCTGACTTTCAAAAATACACCTTATCAATAATTGCAACCAAAGTCCATTCAGTTATAATCTCTTCTATAATATTTCTTAGAAGATATAGCAAAACTAACTACACATTCACTGTATTTTATACTGTATTTCATAAATATTCTGGGCGGAATATATACAAAATATGTGTGTGTGTGTGTGTGTGTGTGTGTGTGTGTGTGTTTATATATTTCCAACCAAACCCACATGCAATGAATGATACTAATTTTAGTAATAGCTATTTACAATTATAATGATTGTGTGTTCCTTATAAACACTGCAAGAACATGCCATAACAGTGATTACACATAATATAGATGACCTGTTTGACAACTATGATTCATTTTGCGCCTCAATAGTCTTTCAGCAATTTGGCCATGATAGAGACATGTGTTGCTACGACCTTGTGTAATACACTGATTAGTAAATATCCCAAGCAGATTTCCTGCTCTTAAAACTTAAGTGCACTTTATGAAAGACTTGTTTGTGTATAGTGGTCATACAAGACTATTTTATTTTCTTCTGCTCTATAAAAAAGCCCTCTGACTGATGGCTGCCCCAATTTTTTTTAAGTAGCTCCTTTATTATAACAACCATAAATAAAGATGATTTGGCATACTCACCAGGATTGATTCCATTATTAGCGATTACTCCAGTGCACATCCTGAGGAAGATATCTTTTATTCTTACATGTATATTGAATCCGAGGCTCTGACATTAGAACAAAGGACACTATAATCCAGCACTAAAGTTACAAACAAAACTGCCTGTCATAGCAGGTTGCAGCCCCGCCTGCTGACACTATGCACCTTGTTACTATTTCAACATGCCAATAATTATATGCAGGTTCATATAATGCACCTCTTTCTTAGCAGCCCTTACAGGTACACTACCTTTTAAAATAGTATTAATTTACATATAAACATATACTTAAAGTATAAGTTTAAGTTACTGTAATCCATTTGTAGTTACAATAGTTTTGCTGAGAACATTTTCCTCAGAAAAAATGAAAACTTAATGAAATGACAACACGAAGGTTTTGGGGGGAGATAATTGATGCAAAGGGTTATTGGTAGGGTTATGGATTATGCTAACAATACAATATTGATATTGTGACACTATTTGCTGATTAAAAACACCCGTTCACACAGCAGCTAAATCTGTGCAAAACTGTTTGCATAACCCACTGTAACAATGTTACACATTCCCACAAATGGGACAGCTACAGGCAGGTGAATGGGAATCATTAAACTGAAGGTCTGGACTGTGTACAGAGAACATGATCCTTCAGTGATTCCAAGGGGAAAAAAATTTCACTAGAAGCTTTCAAAAACACAAATGACATTGTCAATTAACCTATAGTCATGATATGGAGGCTCGTTGTGAAGAATTAACTTAAAGAAAAAACATTATCATAACCTTTTCTGTTTTCTGGCCCTGTAAAGCATAGAGTATTTTCTATCATAGCAGCATATAACTCACTAGAAAGAAATTATGATAAATTACAGAGTTTTTGGTGTCTGCTAACATATAGACTGTTGTTATTGATTGCAGAACGAGCAGGGCTATAACTAGGTGGCGTGCGATAGGGGGCGACCACCCAGGGTGCAAAGCTTAAGGGGACACCAATAAGTTAATATTTAAGGTTAAATTGGCTTGGAATTTAGGTTCGGGGGCACCATTTTTTCTTTTTACCCCTGCACAAAAATTTCTAGTTACGGCTCTGAGAACGAGATGGCAACAGGCAAACAGTTGGCTGGCGCTTTAATGCCAGCCAGTGTAGGTCTGGATCAGGCCCTTAGTCACAGTGGACCGAATCCAGACTGTTTTCAGCCTTCCCTCACTCACACGGGCTTCTGTACCCTGACCCGTACCATAAAATTTCCGATAACTCACCTAAAATGGGGACAGACCTGAGGATAGGCCACACCTCTACTGAAATATTAACATATCTACCCCTGTCCCACTAGTCCTTACACCAGCATCACTGCCAGAGAAAGTCAAACTGTACAGAAGTCTGGATCCAGGCCCATAACGAAAATGCCCC
>WWET01001144.1:156857-183692 GCA_011038615.1 Limnodynastes dumerilii | reverse complement strand
GTGTAAAATTATAAAGATAATAACTGTTTGCTTTGTATTTTGCCTCAAAGAATCTGAGCTTCAGCTATGCTCTTCTCTGCTTGTGAGCAAACAGAATTGCCATCTGATGATAACACTCCTGTACACATCCCCAAAGAGACTCAACTTCCCTGCAATTCCTTAACATAATGAACCAGTCTGAAGACAGTAGGCAGACTATCCTGGTCTATCCTCCTTCCAATCCCTACTGCAGGTTACTCAGTTGGTGCTTGTCTAAAAAATTATATTTCATGGCTTTAAATTTAAAAATGATGCCTACTACTAAATCAATGTTTAATAAATAGGCTTCCTTAAATAATCCCTAAATTACTAGCTTTCACATTTTATTATTTTTATATTCTTTGGTAGGTGTTTATAGATAATAGTAAAAATATATTTAACTACTGCACACTATTGATAATAATTGTTATAAATCTTCAATTATACAGCCTTTACCCACACATCACAGAAAAACTAATTAAGAGACCACAACAGCACCATGCAAATGAACAGTCCATACAGGACAATATCGATCTATGTTTACACCAAAGATAAAGACTTTATCAATTTACCAACTATTCTTTTAGGTGACGTCACCTTATTACTGAGCACGGACTGAGTTCTGTTCTAAACCACCATCTACCAGTTTATTAGCTGTGAACATTTCTTATATTTAACATATTTGTTGATTTGTCTGACTGCTATATAAGTGAAAGTGTCTGTATATCTGTGGAGGAGATCTTTTGACCTAACTTTAAGTCTTTTTATATTTTAGCACCATTTTTAATAAATATATATTGATTGAATGATCAGCAATCTAATTTCTAGATTGTTACCATGATTACCTGTCTGAGTGACAGATGTCCAGCATTCTGTTATTGGATGGTAAAGGCATTTTAAAGACTCCAGGCCGTATTCAGACAACTGTTTTCGCTGGGAGTTGTGTGCGTATTTTTAGGATCGGATCAACTGCGCATGCTTAGTAACTTTTTTTTTTACTTAAGTTAAGTTGAATATATGCTTTAGGCACGGGCATTTGAATCGCACTTGGGGACATACGTGCGGATGGGCGGCGTAGAAATATGTACTTAGAATTTACATAAAAGTAGGTGGGGAGCGCATTTAAATGAACGCATGGTGTGGTTATCAAGAATCGCATGGATGGCGCACATATACGCCCGTAAGTACACATGTAAAGAACAGAGTGGTCTAGGGACTCGTAAGTCACGGGAGGGGGGAATGTCGGGGTTGTTGGTGGGTGTTTCCTTGCTCTGGCCATGCGTATAATTGCGTACATAAAAAAACACGGTTCTCTGAATACGGCCCTCCATGACTTCCCAACCCACTCCATTTCAGTCAGGTTGTGATTATGCAAGAGATGTTTTCCTTGCTACATCAAGTAGGGGATAGTAGGGTATGTGCTTTATTAAATGCTTTGCTTCACAATGCTGGAATGCATGGAAATGAGCAGTGGGGGCAATGCTTGATGATACAATTTGCATTACTGAGCCCTGCAGCAGGACACATGTGGGAGGATAGGCCGCTCTCCCAAAAACCAAGGTTAAAAGCATAACTGCTGACAAAAATGCTCATAACCGCTATTTTACTATTTCATTATTATTAATTATACCCCACTGTCTTGATAAGAGAAACATGTTTTGTATTTTCCCATCTAGGTAAATCAAAGCTTGGCTGGTAATTCTGGAGCTTGGCCCTCGGGATATAAGTTACATACATCAACATAAATGTCATTTTGTTAAAATAATGTATTTAAAAAACTTCAATATTAAATAATAATAACATTTTAAAAACTGCAAAGTGAAGCCTGTAAAATGATGCAGATATAATATATCCATCCCTATTTTAAGCTGCATTACATTTATGTGACTCATAACTGGAAATATAAAAAGAACACGCACCTTAGTACTAATATATTAAGCATGTAATACATGAATAAAAGAAGAAGAGCTATGAATTATCCTACAGAACATATAAGTCACACATTTATTAATGGGCCAGATCCAGACTTAATAACTACAGCGAATTTACACATGCGTAAATCTGGTTGTGGGAGCGTACTGCGCATGTGTGCAGCAGGTTACTCATCGTAACTCTGATCGTACGTAATTTGTACGTACCTCCGTACGATAGGGCCATCCCTACGCAATGCGATTATATTCATTGTAGGTGGGGGGAGGCAATTAAATTGAAGCGTCTAGGCTGGGTTAGGCACTTATGGACGACAACACATTATGTACTACCCGAGGTACGCATGGAAAAGTTAAGTTAGGGCTCTGAACACGTAAGTCGCTAAGTTAGCGTAAATGAGGGGGTGCCAGGGGAAGTGCATTATCCTTAGTAGTACGTAACTTGGGTACGCTTGTATACGTAAAATGACCTAAGGCTGGATCTGGCCCAATGTAAGTACTATATAATATAGTCCATTTTGAAAGACACTCTGTAACTGCAGCACTTGTAGCACATTGCCTCACAAGTGCCAAGTGCTGCATATACTTTCCACTGTTACTTCCACATGAGTATCCCTTATCCTCCCCTCACAGCAAAAGGCTGCAAGAATTACGTGCATCTCAAAACATTGGAGTAAATAGTGTGGACAGAATACAAGCGTAATATGATGTGATAAATACTGTATGCATCCAATTAATAATTGTAAGAGCACAAAATGTTGCTGTGACTAAACGAGTACAAAGCTTCTTACCTTAGACAGAAGGGCCTTTCGTCTGTCCTGAGCTTCAGACTGTTGATCCCTGTTATCTTCTTTTTTTTCAGACATTATGATATTTCTCTCTCTAGACAAAGAGCCCTCTGACAGCCTGATGTCTTTGTAAAAACTTTCTTCTAACTCATCTTTAACAAAAACAGAGAACTGATGTAATGAACAGGACAATCAGTACAACAAGAATGTGTTATGTTTGTCTTATATTAAAGTAGACTTTTTTTTTTTTTTTTTCTAAAATCCAGTTGTAACCTTGACTCTGTAGCTAAGGGGGCAGAGAAACCTTGAACATCCTCCTATGTCTCCTTTTCCAACACAGTGGATAATGCCGGGGAAGCTGAGCCCATGAGCTCTATATAGATTCTGTGGTATGAAAAGCATCCTGTATTCTGTCATTCTAAACTGACAGAGAAACAGATGGGCTTTATGAGGAGGTATTACTTCACAGAGGTGCTAAACCCACACATCTTCCTAATCATATGCTTCCTTTATAATTAATGAGGAATGCACAAGCCGACTTTTAACGTTAATCCATCACCACCAACAAGAATAATGCACAAACATTTTATTTAATGAATTCCTTTTATGCATGGCATTTTATACCTAGACACTTGCACTATTTTCTATATTTGACTATGAAAGCCCAGGAGCCACCAATAACAAGCTCCTGTCTGTCACTCCCTGTGTACTCACATGACTTGTTAAAGAGCTCTTTAGTTACTGGAGGTAGATGACAACTAGATATCAGGCTTACATCAGACACAGGAGCCTTTCAGCTTAATAACAAATGTATGTGCACACGTGCACAAGAACTAAAAGGTACATAAAAGGTAAAAATTGTTTATTTCTTTTGCAAGACCTAACTTTAACATATAGTTATGATTTCATTCATCTAAATTTTAGACCAAAGCCCTAAAGATAAATGTATACTTTAACATCATATATAATATTACCCTGCTATTAATAGAACTATAAGAATAGAGATGTAAGCATATACTTCCCATGGTTGGCATTCTCCCCTTGTTCCATTACCTAAACTTAACATAACAAAATAGCCAAAAACAAACTATATTTGTGGGTCTAAATTCCTTTTTATTAATAACAAACTATTGATGGGGGGAAAAAACATAGAGCAAGCCACAGGAAACAGCCACTGGTGTTCTCTTTCAGCCTTGGTAAAATGAGACAAATAATCACTAGCATAGACCTGCTACTGTAACCATATGCAAAGACATTACTCACTGACTGACCCTAAATATGGCCAACCAGAACTTTATCAAAGAGAAGAGCTTGCCACTATAGCTCACAAGCACAACCAGCAGAAAAAATGTATCTATAAACTGTGACTTGTGCTACTTTGCAAAATGCCCTATGTATAATTCACCAGGCGACCAACCACAACAAGGAACATAAACAAGACCAATTTAACGAGGGAGGTAAGACCCCAAAAAGAGAAAATGAGCCTGCATCCTGATGACATCACCTTTGAAGGACCCAAATTAAGAATGTACTGTAAGATACACCCCATCCTTCCAATTAGCATTCCTATATGACCATTCATATCTTATTTGTTGAGTTGCATGGACCACAGTCTTTCCAAGACCAGGGAGTTTAACCTTAACCTTAAGTCCTCCACTCAACTCTACTCCACTCCTCCACTATCACTTGATAGGACCACTTCTCTGGTCCTGAAATGAGTGTATTACATAATAGTGTTTGACAAAAATTGATCCCATGCTTTTTTGCACACATCGGCTTTGATTCACACTTAAATAAGTGCAGAATCTTCGTGTGTATTTTTATGATCAGAACCCACATTTGCACATGCCAAGAACCCAAATATACACACATAAAAAAGGCAGACTGATTCACAAGCATGGACGCCTGACTTAGGACTGATGCACGCATTGGGAAAAGTTAAGGTAGCCCTCGACCACTCCTAAGTTGATGAACCATATTGTTTAGTGTGAGGCCATGCGTATTTCATTTACTTAGTTGAGGCCACACCTGCTGCGTGTTTACAATCAATGGATGTGTGTTTTTAAATGAAACAAATAAAGGCTTATTTTTTAAATCCATTGGTGATTTTCCATTTTTTGTAAAGGTGCCATTTTTGATTTTAGTTTTTGAAGGTTTTTTCCTTAAAATTTTGTGACCAACCACCATCACATTTACTTATAATTAACTGTATTGGTTGTTTGTTTTGTTTATCTTTTTGTTAATGTTCATTTTTAAACTGTTTATAAAACTTTCTATATATAGTGAATCATTGTATTTCTAACTTCATGCAGTATGCGTTTATGTGTTTTGTTAAGTATGTCATGATTATTCCTATTTAAAGTTGCATTTTTTTATAGTTACAATTTTTTATGTTATTGAGAGTAGTTGCTGTTTTAAAAAAAATGACTTTTCTAAATCATAATCAGTTCCTTTAGTTACGTATCTTTAGCAATTTAAGCACCTCAACGCACGGCCGATTCTCAGCTAATAAAGTCTGCTCGTACCTAAATATATGCAGCAAAGACTTACATCCTTGTGTAGCACTCCAGACTCAGGGGAGTGATAAACCGGGTTCTTTATTGTCTCTGAATCGGTATTGCGGATTTTTCACTTGCGTATATTTAAGGTAAGTTTGCAATTTTACTCTTAACTGTAAATCAGGTCCATGGTCACTAGATATCTGTAGTCAGCCTATGTGTGGCTCTACACGTACATATTTAGAAATGGGTTTTGTCACTCAGCAATCAGTTTGAATGACAAGATTAGCCAGTGTATGGATTATTTATCAAAGCACAAAAATCTAACACATTATAATAAACAAATGCATTTAATCATACCCTCTGGAGCAGAGGTGTAGCATGCATTAATGGCACCCGGAGAAAGTGAATGCTACGGCGCTCCCCCCATCCCTATCCTCCCATAAGGTAGTGGGCCAGGGAGCGGGGTGAGCATGTTCCCTAACATTTTCCTAGCTAAAAGGAAATGTTATTTTTGCTTAAATGAACATTGATTCTTGAGTTTTTCTTTGATTCTTACTGCACTGAAAGTCTGTTGAGAAAATGAAGATAGCCACCATTACACATCTCCCCCACCATAACATATCTCCCTTCCTGTCTCTTCCCCTAATGACATACCTGCCTTCTTGTGCCCCCACTCCAATACACTTCCCCCTCCCTGCACACATGCCCCCCCATCCCCCTTACATTTACACATCTCCCTCCCTGTTCCCTTTACATTACACATCTCTCTCCTACCCCCAATTCATTACACATCCCCTTTCCTGTCTCCCTTACATTACACATCTATGGACATGGGACACTATATAAAGCACATATGTGGTATTCACTGGCTCCAGCTTCGTTACTCCCCTGCTCTGGAGTATTTACTCTAACAAAGAAAATGACCTGGGGGCTCCAGGGCAGATGCACCAACAATATAACTTGGCACACCACCGTGGGTGAGCCAGGACATATTATGCATCATTGTAGTGCCCTAATTTTATATTATGCCAAACTGCTGTCTTTGCAATTCATATAAAGCTAAACACAAGATCGTCCAGTCAGCATTATGATCAACAGTAGTTTTCCATGTAACTGAAGTCTTGATATTAAAGTGTAATTTGATACATCCTCTGAGCCCATTTCTTAGAACAGATGTCGGTACTGCCACCTAGTCTAAACATTCTGCATATTGCACACTTTAAAAAAGTGGGAATGGTTGCTGCTTCCTTATGAAACATTAGGCCAATTCTCACAATGGGGTAGATCCAGAACAACGTGTGTGCGTACGTATTTTAGCGGTGCGTATTTTCGTACACGTAAGGTCAATACACTCCCCACGGCACACCCCTTGCACGGACGTATTTTCTCAAATTACGCGACCCAAACTCTACCTTAACTTTTCCTAACGTAACAGAATACGTCCGCTAACGGGCGTACAGACTACGCGAACGTACGCAGCTTAGCACGCCCATACTGTACACTTTAAATACCACCCCACGCCTTCTTCACATAAAACGCACGTATTGGTCACTAACGTAAATTTGGCACGCCCACACGTAAGTATTTACGTTAGCAATACGTGAATTCTACACACGTAAGTATTTACGTTTGAAATACGTGAATCACCCATACGTTCTAAAATACGCTACGTTAATGTGCGTATTTTCTGCGGTGCGCATGCGCAGTGTGTACAAATCTGCGAATTTACGTGTCCGCCACACGTAAATTCGCAGAAATGCGTAGTTCAGGATCTGCCCCAATGTTAGGGATCTATTAGCCACAAAGGGAATATAATAGCCATTGTGCCTAATCGGCCCCAGTAAAAACACCCTATTCACTCAGAAATCTTGTATCACCCAAATTGCATGGTAAAACGGCCAGTGCGATGTGCTTGATTTTGTATTTGGTTTTCACGACCAATTGGATGCATCACATATCATGCATGCAATATGGATGAAAATACATAATCAAAAAATAAACAAATAAATACATTTGTAAATAGCCTCCCCCCATGAAATATAATAAAAATTGAAATTCCATAGGCTAACACCTGGGCTAACCAAATATAAGGACTGACCCAATAAAACAAATACATAAATGTATTAATTTAATTTATTAATTAAAATCCCTTCCATACTTCTAAGATTCAGTCTTGTAAGCTTTTTATTCGAAGGCTTGAAGGAAAAAAAAGCCTTTATGCACCGCCACAGAATGACCAATCTTCCAGCTGCAAGATCCGTTTATAAACTGGGGCAGCGTGGCCTCCATCAGATTTCCATAGCCTGTGGTGGGCAGTCTTGTATGAAAGACCTATGTGTTATGTAAAGGGTTTTTTATATTTTGTAAGGGCTCTACAACCAGCAGCGGGCCCAGGTGTCAGTGCTGTGCTTTTGGTTCCCCACATGCCAGCATGCCTAGCAGTTATGGGCATGCTGTTGTTTAGGGTTCTACAAGGGCCAGCATGCCCAAGTGTTTAATGGAAGCCTGGGCTTGCTGCGACCTGTAGTACACCAATAGAAGGGGGTATTTTCAGTTTTAAGTTTAGAATATTTCTTTTTTTTACATTGACATGTATAATAAACTGCACCTTTTTGAGGTGTGAATAAAAAAATTTGATTTTGGGCTCAACATCGCAGTATTGTTTAAAACATTACTGCAATGTGGAGCATTTGAATAGTTGATTAGTTTTGGTGCCATGTTAATGTGAACTTTTGCAATGGAATAGTGCGATGCCAGCATCATGTCCAAACTGTATGCAAATGAGCGCCCAAAAGTAACATTGCTGGGAACAGAATCGGGCCCATTGTGTTATTTTGCTTATTTTAATTATGGTGATGCAGTATAAAATAATCTATCTATCTATCTATCTATCTATCTATCTATCTATCTATCTATCTATCTATCTATCTATTTATTTCTGTCTGTCTGTCATTGTGTAAATTTGCTATACTATGACAATAATATATTGGATGAATCACTACTAGTTTTACAGACTCTTTACACTGTACAACATTTGGAATTATATTCTGTTTTGTTTTCTTTCTTATTATTCTCCCTGCTGCTGTCACAGTCAGGTGCTGGTCACTTGCACAAAGAACTCCTGAAAATCTACAAAGTCCCTCTATAAATGGACAGGAAAATGCCAGCACCATTCATGCAGGATAACATAACCCCATCTCAGCACCTGCTAAGCCTGTATGTGCGCCCATCACTGGTACAGGATAATCATCTGACACATTTACTGCCCTGTCTAAATATAGAGAGAGTCTGTACTTCATGTACTGCAACCTTCAGATGAGTTGCTTTAATGTCAGCAACAAAAAAGCATTGATGATATATTATTATTGAGTATTGTAATTTGCATTTGTTTTAGCAAAACATTAAATATTTATTTATTTGCCAAAAAATTCTAATGCATAGAAGTTGGAGGGGCTCAGTCTGATTACAAGACAGACAGGAAGTGATAAACGGTCAAGATTGCCTTCCTACCACATCAATCAACATTCACACTGAAATAAAGAAACGGGCAACTGAATAGTGATTAAAAAAGTGGACCTGATTCAGAGTTGCACTTGGGCGCAAGGCGCATGCGCAAAAATAAAGTTAAATACGCCGATTTAAGGCTGCGCATTTCTGCATAGAGCTACGACCTTGAATCGCATGCATCTTCCATTGATGAAAGTGCAGATGGAAGCACACAAATGCATACGTGCAATTTGTCAATTAACTGAAATGTACGCGCAAGTTGCAAGGACAACACATTCTTGCGCTTACATTCTATTCTAAGTTTTGCTGCTGCAAATCTGCAATGTTTCTATGTTTCTATTTTGATTATTTAGTATTTTTAACTTTAATGTTAAGTCTGTATAAAACATGTTTACTTTTAATTGTTGTGTGAGATATGTGTAAATTTTTATTCAGCGTCAACATTAAAGTAAACATATTTCTACATTAAAAATAGTCTTATATTTATGTGAAACAGCTGCTTGCACTTTAATGAGCAGCTGAAACGTACAATGGTTTTGTTTGAAGTGTCTGAACAAAACCATTTGCACCATGTCAAAGGTTGGTGTAACCAAAAAGTTGTATGCGCTTGCAAAATCAGATGCGGATACGGGCAAACTGCAAATAGACGCCCCAAATTCTCATTAACATATCTAAACATGCCCCCTTTTGCATAGCTAATAACACGGATTCGTAAGCAGTCGCAAGGCTTGAATAGCGAGTACATTACGGACGACTTTTTCTGCTTGTGCATAAACCTTTTTTTATTGATTTCATGTAATATTCAAATTTTGTGAGATTTAGATTTTGGGGTTTTCATAAACTGTAAGCCATAATCCACAAAATTAAACAAATAAAGGCTTGAAATATCTCACTTTGCATGTAATGAGTCTATATAATATATTAGTTTCACCTTTTAAGCTGAATTACTGAAGTAAATGAACTTTTCCACGATATTCTAATTTTTCAAGTTTCACCTGTATGTATATGCGCATGTTAATTTAATCATGTGGTGCAAGAGTGTTGTAGAATTGTGAATTTCTATTGCCTTTTAATTAATGGGCATGGTACCATGTCATAGGCAGTATGCTGTATAGTCTCATGATATTGAGTTATGTGCCATGTTATCTCCACTATGATATAATACTGCAGTTACTACATTATACGACATGGTGTGCAATGTGGAGAAGCGGAGGATTAATTTATTTAGCCGGAGCAAAATGAAACTCCCGGTGTGTAGTATGATGAGGGATGTCACCCATCTCTGCTTGATGCCCATTGGTCATGGGGATCTCTGGGGGGTGGAATTGAAGAGGGACAGAGCTTTCTTAAGCTGCTGTGTACGTGAGTGTTGTCACTTTTCTTCTGGATTTTCTGCAGGACTGGACTATCTGCAGAAAAGATAAGAATTTTCTTTTAGTTGAATTTATCTTCTTTCTAACTTTATCCTCTTGTGGTCTTTCCCTTATCTCTCTTTCTCATCACTTTCCCCACTAAATTCTGCCTCATTTCCTTCTCTCTTCTTCCCCTCCTTGTCTCCTTCCACCCTTGTCCCCATCCTTCCATCTCTCCCTCCTGTTTACTCACCCCCCTCCGTTTAACTCTTTCTTTTCACTCTCTTCTTTCATTGTTCCCCTCTGTGTGGATACCCAGCGTCTATGCCCCGGCCCAAGCGCACCGGGCGGCTGCCGGCCCATCTGACTTTGTCCCTGGGACACCTCAGGGCACAGGGGCCGCTGTACCAGGCCTAAGGAGGGCGACTGGGACAAGCGCAGCTTCCGGCCACCGAGCTCAGGCTTCAGAAAGTGCTCGGCGGCCTCCGGTGTGGGAGGATGAACTTCTGGTCCATGGACCGGGAGCGCCAGCGCACCCGATTGCAGCATCGGTGATGCGCTGGTTCTTGGTGGCCAGACTGCTGCATTGTCCTCCAGGACAGTCTGACCTCTGGTAATAGAGTGGATGAACCCCAGGTGGGAGCGGGGAGCCTCAGAGGGGGTCCAGGGGCCGGCAGCTGACTGTTGGGTGGAGCTTACAGCGGGATAGCGTTCCCAGGAAGTGCTATGCCCCACAGGAGCCCCCCCCAAGCCCACTTCATTAAAGGTAAAGCAGTACACACAATCCATCATGGGCTGGGGGAGAGGTAATTGTGGACCCTCACCCCAGCGTTGGGCACAGGCAGGCTTGCTGTGCCAGAGAGGAAGGCTTATATATAGGAAGGAGGGAGGAATCGCTAGTATCCCAGCAGCTAATATAGGCCTTATAGACATGAGCCCAGTAAATGTTAGGTGCCTCATTACCCTGACTGGGCACATTATTACATCCCCCTCCCCATTGTTGCACTGCTCCCATCATTCGCCCAGGTGCGGTCACTCTCCCCAAGATGCCACAGATCCACATCCCGCTCCAGGCACGTTAAGAACGAGCGCAACAGGGGGGAAGCCGGGGGGTCGTAACGAAGAGCTGATCTATGTCCTCCTTCAGATTCACAGGCAGCCTCGGGTAGCTGTGGACGATCCGGGAGCTGGAGAAGATCAGCGGAGGCGATCGGTGACATCACGGCTGGAGAGACACTGGAAGTATCTGAGACAGATGAGGAGCCAGGCACGTCTTAGCCAGCAACTGCTTCACAGGCAGCCCCGGTAACCGTGGAAGGTCCAAGAGTCCAAGGAAGTGATCAGTGAGACGGTGGCGTAGGAGACTCCAGGAGTCACAGAGGCTGCTGCAGAGCCAGGATTGTACAACACGGCACCCAGTGAGTCAGACACCAACATTCATGGTGTGGGGGACGCTGATGTTGAATCACTGTCCATGTGTTCGTCAGTTACATCTATTTCATTTGACGCTGCTAGGCACCCCACTCATAGTCTAGGAATGGTTTTTGACAGGTGCCTGCGCAAGAAGGCCAATACAAAAAACAGAGAAGTTTACTGTGGCTACTGCACCTCCCTCAGAACCTAATCATAGCAGGGTTTTTGTGACTAGACCACTGTGTGCAGGGATTCGCGCTTGCGAGCCAAAGGAAAAATTAGAAATGGGAAATACGTGGTTATAGTTTCCCTTAGCGCTGACAGCTGCAAAGCTTAAGCGCGGCTCAGAAGAAAGGTGCCCTTGTGGAGGATTTTCTAAATCCCTTTTGCAAGATCTGGTAGTGACACCCATAGGGGTATTACCTAAAAGGGCGCCGGGTAAGTTCCGGCTCATACAACATATGTTGTTTCCCCTAGCTCCTCGGTTAATGATGCCACTACGGAGTCATGTGCCCGAGTAGTTTACAAATCATTTATGTCGGCTTTAGAGCTGGCAAAGTCCACTGGCCATGGTGCCCTTATGGCTAAGCTCGCTGTAGAATCGGCCTTTAGGCTTCTTCCCTTTCATGCATCATCCTTTCGAGTTATGGGTTTCAGGATGCGGGGCTCTTTTATGTGTATAAGTGATTGCCCATGGGCTGCTCTGTGTTTTGTGCCTACTTCAAGGCATTCAGCAGCTTCTTGCGTTGGTGCATTGTGGACGGGACCGGTCGATCAGCGGTGGCACATTACCTGGACGATTTCCTGGTGGTGGGCTCCGCAGTGACCGCTTCTGGTCAGCAGTTACTTTTCTCTATGCAGGCCCTTTTCTTTTCTCGGGATCGAGATAGATGAGGTCACAAGCCTCTGCCACCTCCCACAAGACAAGATGCAACACCTTCACTCCCTCAGCAAAAGCTTTAGCTGCCCAAAAGCAAAAACTGCACCAAACACAATCATTAGTGGGGTATTTTTTGCTTTGCCTGCAGGGGTATCCCCTATGGCAAAATATTGTGTAGTAGACTTGATTGGGCTACGGCAGTGGTGAAGGGACCGCGCAGTGGGATCTCACTCCACGGAGATCTCAGAGCTGATCTCAGGGAGTGGGACTCTGCTTGGTCAAGTTGCTGGCATCAGTCTGGGGACCTCACCAGCCGTTTGGATCGGTAGCTTCAGCTTTGGATGGATGTGACTAGTAGCGTGGTATCTGGAGCATATTTTCAGGGGGGATAGTGCACGGGGGTTTGGCCCACCCCTTGGCACAGGAGCGGATGGATAAGGAATTTGGCATTGCTTGAGCTATTCCCTATTGCAGTCATGGTAGAATTGTGGGCCAGCCACTTTCAGAATAAGGACATAGCCTCCTGGCGTGGTAACCTAGTGGTCGGACGAGCCACCAATTGACTGAGTGCCCCATCCCCTACTGCTGTTCCCCATGCAGGCACATCATTCTGAGGTGACTAGAGTTCAGCATCAACCTCAGACGGGACATGTCCCGGGGGGAGGGAGAGGACAGCAGACTAGCTGATTCGCTCTCCAGGATTTACTGGCCTAGAATTTGACATCTTGCCAAAACGCTGAGCTGGCTGGGGCACCATGCTGGTCTCTATTTGACAGGTGGTCAGTCAGGGACAAAGACCTGGCATTGCAATCCTTAGCCCTTCAACACTACGGAGGTACTGTCAACTGGGAAGTTTTGCATGTTTATCGCCAGACTCATGGTAGGGGGGGAGGAGCTTGCAAGCTTGCCTACAGGAGTGCATCTGCATGAATATCAGCTTGGTAGGTCCGTTCTTATGTCAGCCCGCTCTGACAGGTATATGCCTGGTGTGGAAAAATTAATGGGGAATCCGATGTCCCCAAAGGATCCGTAGTGGCTAAGGCCCGCAAAGGGTGGGCAGGGCCATGACCAGTGGCATCAGACATGCGATGGCCAAGCATCCATGGGTAATGATGGCTATGGGATGCTACTGTTTCATGCCGTGTTTAGCTTCGTTTTTAACGGTGCCTTCCACATTATTGGCATCTTTGAGGAAACCCTTAGTGTCAGGCCTGCTCACAAAATGTCATACTCGCCAGGCTCAATTAATGTAGGGTATATAGGGAATTGACCAATAAGGCAGGCAGGGGACACCGGGTCGAGCTACGTAAAAACATGAACCCTAACATATGCATAGCGGAATTGGGATGCCTCCTTGCTGGGGAACTGCCCCTTGATGATCCGGTTTGGTTTGCTCATAAGAACTGTATTCCGCTGTCCTGCTATCACTTTTCAGAAAACCTGGATACGCCTGGGGCTGAATCCGGAGGATCATGGGACCCTCCCGTTTTGTATGGGTGCGGCAGCTGGAGCAGTTGCGCAAAGGTATCCAGCGGAAGACATCAAAAGGATGTGATGCTGGAAGTGGCAAGCATACAGGTCATACCTGCAGCCTTTGGGCAGAGGAAGCGCCATAAGTGAGCTGGATGGATCCTCAAGTGAGGAATCAAATAGACTTGCATCTATTGATGCGGACTGTTTATTTCATAAGTAGAGGTTTACTAGCTGCTCCTTGTCTCTCCCTCCCCCTTGCCACGGGCCGGACATGGTTCCCGGGATTAGCCCAGTAGCTGGCCCACTGCACCAGGTGCAGGAGTGCGAAGGGCTTTTTCCTTCTGACACACCCGGCATTAAGTAGTTCCCCTTAGTCAATATAGAAAGGCTGGGGTGATTGTGAGGGTTTTCACCTTCGCACGGCGCCGTGTGCATTCCCTGTTTCCCTCCTTAGTCAAGTTCTTATCATTGGCTGATACAGTTATTATAACATTCTTTTGTTTTCTCTCTCTCTCCCTCCCTCTTATAGTGTGGGTCCCGCGACTGGGGGTGGCTTGGCTGATTGGTCATTCTTGTATTTTTTGGGCCACCAGGCATGTGTCAGTGAATGAATGGGCTGCTAATTTGGGTGTGACAGCAGTATGGTAAGGCGTGCGAGGTATGCTGTGGTCAGCCATGCTGGAGGGCCTTGCACAGGACATGGTAAGGGAACAGTTTTGCATTTAGGAGCCAATCATTTTGGACATGTTCCTGCTGTTGAGTTATCTTGAGCCATAAAAAATTACTAAAAATTAGCCTTTACTTGGTGGCCTGGTATTAAAGACATGTGGTCACAGTGGTAACAGTGCCCCATGCTGAGATCGTCAGGATGGAGTCCACTTGTCAGAGGCTGGGACGAGTTTTTTTCCTGGAGGATTTAGTTTTAAGTTTTAGGTTGGTTGGAGTTGGTTGATGGTGGCGGTGATGGTCAGAGGGACCATCTTGGGCAGAAAGCAGGTTGTTTTTTATCAGTGTTGGATTGAAAGCGCAGAAGGTGGTATGAGAAAAGGTAACTTGCTTTGATTTGCATGAGAGAAGTGTCATTCTTGCCAATCTTGGTGTTCTCTGGCAAATGCCAAACGTCCTGCATGGTGTTGGCCTGTAAGCACAACCCCCACCTGTGGACGTCGGCCCTCATACCACCCTCCTGGAGTCTATTTCTGACCGTTTGAGCTGACACATGCACATTTGTGGCCTGCTGGAGGTCATTTTGCAGGGCTCTGGCAGTGCTCATCCTGTTCCTCCTTGCACAAAGGCGGAGGTAGCGGTCCTGCTGCTGGGTTGTTGCCCTCCTATGGCCTCCTCCACGTCTCCTGATGTACTGGCCTGTCTCCTGGTAGCGCCTCCATGCTCTGGACACTACGCTGACAGACACAGCAAACCTTCTTGCCACAGCTCGCATTTATGTGCCATCCTGGATGAGCTGCACTACCTGAGCCACTTGTGTGGGTTGTAGACTCCGTCTCATGCTACCACTAGAGTGAAAGCACCACCAGCATTAAAAAGTGACCAAAACATCAGCCAGAAAGCATAGGAACTGAGAAGTGGTCTGTGGTCAACACCCGCAGAACCATTCCTTTATTGGGGGTGGCTTGCTAATTGCCTATAATTTCCAACTGTTGTCTATTCCATTTGCACAACAGCATGTGAAATTGATTGTCAATCAGTGTTGTTTCCTAAGTAGACAGTTTGATTACACAGAAGTTTGATTGACTTGTAGTTATATTGTGTTGTTTAAGTTTTCCCTTTATTTTTTTGAGCAGTGTATATATAAATATATATATGTATCTATATGTGTATGTATATCTATATTATATGCAAGAGAGTATAATTGCTGAAGTTATATTTATTTATTATTTTCTTTATATGGGTATTTATTTATGATGATGCTTTTATAAGGCACTGAGTTCTTACCAACATCATAGGGGGAATTTATCAATCTTTTTAGGCGAAAGTTATTTCTCACTATAAAATCTTTGGTTACGGGAATAGATCTTTTTTTCTATATAATTGGGGAAGGGATCAAATCTGTCAAACACTACAAAGGTAAACTGACTCCCTCACTATAAAATATAAGATATTTACTCTGATCCAATTTTGGTGAAGGTAAATGGTCTCTCTTACTATAAAATCTGGGAGAAGGTAACAGATTTTTCACTTTACAATCTGGGGAATGGTACAAGATTTTAATTGGGGGAAAGGTTTTTGGACCTTATCACTTTACATTTTGGAAATGATGGATGGATTTTCACATTATATATTCTGGGGGAAGGTACATTAAACTGCACACAATATAATCTAGGGGAAGACACAAGGACCTCCATGCTATTTATCATGGAAGGAAGATGAATGGTCCTTCTCATTATACAATTTGGGGGAAAGTGTATGGCCCATCACAATAGGCATCTAAAAGGGGGAATGTGTATGGACCAATACAATATATAATCTTGGGTGACAGGTAAAAGGGCATTCGTGCATATAAATCTAGGCAGAAGGTAAATCGATCTATTCTATTCTATGCATAATAATAACAATAATTTAAACATTCTGTTGTTTCAGGCCCTGGCTCATTATTTTAGTCATATAACATAGTCTTTTCACGAATGTTCCCTTGTACCAATTTTATTTAATGTTAACACTGTCAGGGCCTGCATGGATCACAAGAACGGCCTTCCATAGATGCATTTTGGGTGTATGGTTATCAGAGTTTAGTGTTATTGGTAAAGACGGGGATTATTAATAACTCCACACTATCCTTCCATCTACTACATGGTGTAGTAGGATAAAATCATTTCTTCAGTTATTGTATTCACTTTAGTCCCTGGGTGAGCATCAGTTTCATATATTATGGCAATTTCATTTTAGAAATGTTGCATACTTTGGTGGTTACAGCCCTATTTTAACAGGAGGCCTATATGACAATGACTAGCTACAGTATCTATACCCTACATAACAGAAGCTAGAATGGTCTGGTGCTTAGATTATTTATTTTTTATTTTAATTCACCAACTTAACACTTTGTGTTGTTGTTTTCTACCTTATTGCAGGCTATTGAATTTTGAATTTTCTACAGCCAGTGAGTTGCGTTTGTTTCATTATATAGTTTCTTTATTTAAGCTTTTGTCACATACCCAACTTTTCTGGGTCTTTAGCTCGTTAGTTATTTAATACATATTGTTGTGAAAATGGTTACATTTGCCTAATTCAATGTGTATGGTTTTCAAGAAGCAGTAGCGGCTTTAACTTCCTGAGGTGACATCCACCTGCTATTTGCCACCTGGCTCATTCTTAAATTTCTAGTTCATGCTCTGCTGTTTCCTTTAAAAAATTTATATATTAAGTTTACTTGGCCAAATTTTCCTAATCCCACCAGTATCAGAAGCTTTATCCAGATAAAGCATGTAGTTGTATTATCTGGCTTCAAGCATAAATTGTTCAGCATTTCTAACGCGTTAGCATCCATATTTCTGGTTCCATTATAGTAATTTGTCAGTTGTGATAATAAATTAAGGAATAATTGATACACTAAGTATGTAATTTTTGCTATTTAGAGCAATTTCCTGAATGGGTTACAAGCCTAGGAAATTGACACCTGGGGCCTGATCCAGACCTATGCTTGCCGGCATTAAAACGGCGGGTGCAAGTGTAAGATTGGCTGAAAATCCGATCTGCACATGCGCCGGGCAGATATTGCCCAGCGTAGCTACGACAACACCCCATCGAGGATCGGCGTCCGTAGCAGCAGCATAGTAACGCTGGAGGCATTACTATGCTGCAGTTAGGGCAGGTAGGCGGGGGGAGGGAGGGTAATGAGGCTAAGAGGGCAGCATTTACGTTGCATCGCCGCCGTCCCAGCGCAGCGTATTAACACTTGCTTACGATGGCTGAAGTTAGGGTAGCCTTCAGCCAGCAAGGGGGAGTGTCGAGGGAGTGCTGCGATGTTACAATGAGCGTTAGACCGCTCAGTGTAACATCGTAGCTCTGGATCAGGCCCCTGGTGTCTACTATGTAACAGCATTTGGGAAGTTATATTTTTATCCTATAAGCACGATTTGAAACAGAAGGTTAATATAATTTATGGTGCGTGCTCTCCTTTCCCTTATCCCTCCTTGTTTTTTCCTTTGTCTTTGGTTGGATGTCTGAATGTCTATAGTTTAATTTTGATGTGTGTTGTTTTTCTTTGGTTTCATATTGAATTTTTGGAATATTTGTTTCTTTTGTTGCAGGTATTGGGCCTCATGACCGTACAGCCTGGATCATTGGGTACTCATATGTGTTCTGGGCAAGTTAGTTTTTTGATAGCCATCTTTCTTTATTTGGTACTTTGTATTGGCAGGCTTATGGATAAGGCTTTAGAGGCATGAGATGGGAGTTGTTCTATTGTTTATTTTGTAGATTGGTTAGAGAGTTTGGTTTGCCTGATTTAGTAATTGTCCATTTGGGGGGTAATGATTTGGGTCATGTGAAATCATGTGATCTAGGTCATGCTATTAAACTTGATCTGTTGGCCATTCATTCCTTCTTTCCTTCAATTGTGGTTGTATGGTCTTTTATTGTTACTAGGAGGGTGTGGAGGGGCCAAGGGTCAAATAAGAGTGTAGATAAAGCAAGGAAAAGACATAATGGATCTCTGGCTAATTTTGTAAAAAGGTTTCGGGGGACTCGTGGACATCCACAAATTTCTTTTGACCGTCCTTCACTGTATAAAGCGGATGGTATTCATTTGTCGGAGATAGGAATGCGGATATTCATTGATGATTTGCTGGGGGTTGTGAGGGGTTGTTTGGTGGCGGGTGAGGAGTCGTAGTCGTTCCTTGCTGTGGCAGTAGAGATGAGATTGTTGGCACAGTTAAGAAAATATGGGGATGTAAATATCTGGTTCAGAGGTGCACCCTTTGGGCTAGTCTTTGTTCGCCTGTCTTGTGATGGGGCCTCATCTGGCTCCTCTGTTATATTGAGGTGTGCACATGAAGAAGTAGAGTCTGGGGTATTGGGGAGAGGTGGGGGTGCCCTTTTGTTGACGACTGTTAGTTGTCACTTTAAGTTCCTGTTGTGACACACACTTGCTATTTGCCACCTTGCTCAACGCTAAATTTTATAGTCAAAAACAAATTCCGCCAATTCACATATTAATAAAATGATGTCCCCTTTTAAAATCCAATTCAAGTTGTCAGTGTCTTTATTTATGAGTTATTTATGGATGTTGTAGAGTAGGGTATCAGTCCTTGCTCGTTTGTTGAAGTGGAGTATGGAAACCTTCAATTACAGGTAACACAACGACATTCCACATCCAACTATATCATACTAGGTTGTGTATTGGTGTGAAAACTGTTTGAATTCAGTGTACATATGACCTGTGAGATAAAAATAACATTAACTAAGGTGAAAAACTACACAATGATGTTATCCTGTTAATAGAGACAATATAGTAGAGCAGTCTTTGTTTCAGTCCAATACTATATAAACAGTACAATACCTGCCCAAAAAGGTATGATTGGTAAAGGGTTCTAGGAGGGATTAGCACAGGGATGGATTCAGAGGGAGTTATTGGGGTGACCACATCTCCCATAGGCCAAGAACAGATATTGTTATTGGCATATTCACTATACTGATGAAAGTACATGTCTAAAATGCCAATTGTTGCTGAGATTATCCTCTATACCAATGTAAGGAAAGTAAAAGTAAGTAATTATTCAAAATAAGTCTATAGTAAAGAGAGGGAGAGTGAAAGTGAAAGCAACGAAATGCAAAGAGTACTATGGAAAGTAGCAGGCATAGAGAGGGCAAAAAAAGAGTACAGAGGGGATATAGAGGGAAGAGCTAGGGAGAACACTAGGAAGAGGAAGAATAGAAGAAATAGTGGGGAGATGGTAATAGAAAGAGGGTAAAAGGGGATGGAAAGAACAGGAGGAGAGAGGAATAAATCAGTGGGGAGAGGCAGGAGCAGAGAAGAGCAATTGACACTCATTCACACATGGATCAGAGCTGTAGGCAAAATGCCAAGGGTCTGGTAAAAGGGGATGGAAAGAACAGGAGGAGAGAGGAATAAATCAGTGGGGAGAGGCAGGAGCAGAGAAGAGCAATTGACACTCATTCACACATGGATCAGAGCTGTAGGCAAAATGAATCCTAGATAAAATCTGAAATTTAAACCTAGAGAAAACCACACACGTCTGTACAACCATGGCTAGAGTTATAAAGAAGATTATTCTTAAATAAAGACTTTTCAGGGCCCTCATGAAAGTACTATTAAAGTACTGAAACATAGTTTTCACAACTAACATGTTGTAGAAGTCTTTATTTAAGAAGTCTCTGAGTAACACTATCTTTAGATATAACAAACACACACACACAGGGTCGCCTTCAGAATTTGTGAGGCCTGGGCCACACTAGTGGGGCCCCACCACCTATGAGACATCATCAGTGACGCCACCTGGACGGGGCCCCACAGAGCTGTGTTACCATCTTGCCAGTGTGCAGGGAAGTTCTTCACTGCGCATTGGCCATGTAATGATGGCGGGCCCCCATCAGCTGCGGGCCCGGGACAGTAGTCCCGACTGCCACCCCCCGATGGCAGCCCTGCACACACACCCTACAGACTGACATGAAGTATTATTGCACATAAATTATGTACTGGAATAGATCTATGGTAAAGTCTTGCAACAGTTGAGGTGTGGACACATTCAAACATTACTGTTGATAGAAACTGGAATCTGATTATGCCAATAATATATAAAATTATATTGAAAACATTGTATTTTATATCTTTATATTTAGTAATGGTAAAGAAACCACATATTTGTTATTATATTATTATTATTATTATTATTATTATTGAAATCAACTGTTATTAAAAAAGTACAAGATATCCATTTTTTAATATGACCTTCTTTGTAACTGCCTGATAAAGATCCCTTTTCTTGAAGTCTTTGTTCTGAAATATGCACCACCCAGAAGAGAATAGGATCTCCACATAGGGTAATCTTGTACAGAGAGCTGAAAGCAGCAGAGGTACCTTGAGGTGTTTCATACATGTAAGAATGTGGTTACTCATTGGGTCTGCCAAGGGTCTTTATGTAACTGGCAAACCGTAAAGCATGCTCCCCTCCAAATTCTTTACCTATTTTTTTTTACCCTTTATTGTAGATTTCCATGGGGGACCACTGCACAGAAATAGGAGGTTTAAACATAACCAATATTCAGGATATTATTCCCATTTCCAAAAGTATAAGTGGCCTGATATGCTTTATAGCAGGCATCCAGCATTTCAGATCTGGAAGCTGATTACTTACACAAACGCAAACATAACAGCTCCTCAGAGTTTTTGTATGTTATTAAGTTTCCTGTAACCTGATAAATGCTTTCAGCATACTTACAATAAAATAAGCCCTGACAACGTATATTTTGCGCTTATTATATTTGTGGGTGTGTATATGACAAGAGGGGGGAATTTAAATGTGATTATTTATCAAGACTGACACATTACTCCCCCAATATATGTGACTGGCGAAACTGACACAAATTAGGAGTCACAAGATGAACTCTGTAAAAACCTCAGACACAGGGATAATTATCTTCTATGAAAGGCGAATTTCATTTCCAAGTTTAATGGGGTGTGGGTAGAAGAAGCCTGGGCTGATGGATCCCCTAGGGGTGATCCTGTCTGTGCAACAGACCAGGCAGCACGTGTTGCCGATGCTCAGTCATTAACACAGGGAAACGTGAGCCCCTCCTCCAATTATACACAGCAGCTGTTATCCAGAAAATGGAAATCACAAAGCCGGCAAGTCTCGCCTATGCAGCAGCAGATGCTGAACAGACAATGTGCTATATTAGCAATATGCAGACACAATAGAAACAGAACACAGATCTTCACCTTTCTAAGTGGTCCATTACTTCATTCACGCTCTCCATGAAATCTACCTTTATTTTTCTCTAACAACACCTAAACATGGGCTGGATCTGTCATCTCCTTTTACATTCTTCCAATATCATTATCTTTTCATTTTAACTTGAAGGGAGAAGAAGGGGAGTTGCTTTTGCTGCGTGAGATAGCAAGAACCATCCTTCTCAATCCCTAACAACAGAAACATTTTACTGAATTTATATTTTGTGTGTTTTTGTGGCATTGGAAAGTGAAACATTGTCTTTCCACACCTATAATTACATTTTCCTTTTCCTCAACTGTTAGGTAGACACTTAGATCTGCTAGACCAAATTGTGATCTTACTGTGAAGGTCCTGGATTGGCAGATCACTTTATGTTGCCAGTGGAATGTTTTTTTTTTACAGCCTGGTTGGGATATACATAGTTCAGTATCAATGGGCTGGTTCCAGATCTGATAACGATTGGAAATATGCAAATTCATATAGCTGAAAGATGATATGTGATTGGCTCATTTGCTCTGTAGTGCTTCAATGTTCTCGGCATCATATCATTATTCAACCTTAATCCTCTATGTAAAACGGATATTAAATGTCTTAGGGTCAGATCCAGAACTACGGCCGTCGGCATGTGTAGTAAGCAATCACCATCTTACGGCTGCTTGTACCTGACGGCCATAGTTCTGGATCCGGCCCTTAGTCATAGAACATAACAAGTGTCTAGTATCAAGAACAAAAGCATACCGGAATTCTGCCATATACAAAGCTCTGAACATCTCACCGATATATCTCACAACTCATCTTGAAATAGCTTCCAAATTCTGTCTACCTCTGACCTGTATCTATGGGCTCTATTTACACAGTCCACTTCACTGCATATTGAAGCGATAACAGCCGTCTTCACTTTAAAATGAGTAAAATGAACACCATCTGTATATGGCGTTATTGGGCCGTATTCACAGACACGTTTCTGCGGTGAAATGCGGGAATGCTTTTAGGAGTGGACTAACTGCGCATGCGTAGTAACTTTTTCCATGCAAATTACGTTGTATTTACGCACGTAAGTACTTTAGGCACAAACTTGTGAATCTTAGGGACATATGTACGGAGGGGCGTGGTTATTTTCCATATGGTCAAAGTTACGTGAGAGTGGGCGGGGGAGGCATTTAAATGGGCTTTTGAGGGCGCGGTTAGTAAGATATGCACGTACGGATGTAACATACGAGCGTAAGTACACACGTAGAGATAACGGTGCCCTATGGAGGCGTAAGTCACCGAAAAACCGTCCGTGCTAAGGGAGTGTCATGGCTGTTGCCTTGCTACGTGCATGCGTAAAACCGCGTACATAGTAAATACAGATCTGTGAATCCGGTCCATTGTAAGTATTCCAGCGGTCTCCCCATGTCCCTTTTCCTCCCCCTAATAGCTGTTATTAAGGAGAGTAAAAGGGAGGTATATATGGGGAGACAGCTAGAAAAATAATAATAATAAAAAAAACAAGAAAACAAAAACCTTTTAACTAATAAACTATTAATTGTAAACTAATCATTACAAACTCACACACACTTATATGTAAAATATATTTTGCTCACCAAAATAAACAGTGAATCTTTTCATATTAACACCATTAAACAGCACAGTGGACAAAAGAAATGAAAAAAGACATAGGGGTCAGATTTACCAAGCTGCGGGTATGGAAAAGTGGAGATGTTGCCCATAGCAACCAAAAAATCAGATTCTAGATTTCCCTTTCATATTACATACTAGAGAATGTCAGCTAGAATCTGATTGGTTGCTTTGGGCAACATCTCCACTTTTCCAAACTCGCAGCTTAGTAAATTTGTCCCCCAGAGTTCAGACTTACCTGACTGAGACAATTTTTTGTTTCTCATGCCGGAGCTTAGACATTTGCAGTTTTCCAGTCCAGAGAACCACTGTGCGTGTGCTGGGCCTTCATTCATAATTCATAAGAATGTTAGATACTACGATTCCTGCATATATATCGCAGATCATCGCGAGACCTCACCGGAGGGGTGAGTGGCCCTGATTCACAGTTAAGCAAGTATGCCGACTTCTGTACATTATGTAAGGAGGTCGGCAAAAATATGGCACTGCACATGTACAGTACCATTATTTCCATAACAGAGTGCAGCTGACCGATACTGCACTTTGTGTGGATCAGAGTCCCCCACATGGGAGAGATATGCATGAAGGGGGTGGGATAACGCATGCAAATCATACAGTAAGGGCTTGGCTACGTATGACTCAGTATCCAAACACTTAAGGTTGGGGTCCTGCATGCAGATTCAATATCTGCAAGCAGGGGCAGTGCCCTGATCTCCTACATGCGGCCCTTTCATTAAATAAATCCGTATGGTAGACTCCGCAGCGGAGGCTTCCGTACAGAATCCACTCTTAAATGTGAATATCGTCCAGTAGAAAATCTTCTGAAATGTTAGTAAATAAATCCCTGTGTCTCCACTCAGGGCCGTTTCTAGGGGCGGGTGAGCTTTACTATCGCTCGTAGCATGTCCATAGATGAGTTAAAGGGAGCCCAGTAGGGAAGCCCCCCTTTAGGTCACACTGCTCCCCCCCAGGCATTGGTTATATAGACCATTGCTCACACAGATGCGGCTGGCATCATTCAGCTGAACTGTCCTGGATATACAGGACTCCTACGGGAGCCCTGTAGTACCAATCTTTTTCAATGAATAACGCTATGAGGCAGCATTATTCATGGAAATAGATTTGGTCCTACAAGGCTCCCGTAGGAGCCCTGTGTATCCAGTACTGTTTAGGTGAATATCGCACCAGCAGAGGAAGGAGCAAGAGGGAGAAGGTAAAGGTAAGTGAGTTTAGCACAGGTTTTAATAAAAAAAAGTTGTTCATATATATAAGGAGCACAAAAGGAGAATGGACACTTAAGGGCCACAAAAGGATGCTAGACACATATAAGGGGCACAAAAGGAGGATGGACACTTAAGGTCCACAAAAGGATGCTGGACACATATAAGGGGCACAAAAGGAAGATGGACACATATAAGGGGCACACAAGGAGGCTGAACACATATAAGGGGCACAAACAGAGAATGGACACAAAAGGGACACAAAAGGAGGATGGGCACATATAAGGGGCACAAAAGGATGATGGACACTTAAGGGCCACAAAAGGAGGCTGGACACATGTAAGGGGCACAAAAGGAGGATGGACACTTAAGGTCCACAAAAGCAGGCTAGACACATATAAGGGGCACAAAAGGATGGACACTTAAGGGCCACAAAAGGAGGCTGGACACATATAAGGGGCATAAAAGGAAGATGGACACTTATAAGGGGCACACAAGGAGACTGAACACATATAAGGGGCACAAAAGGAGGATGGACACAAAAGGAGGCTGGACACATATAAGGGGCACAAATGGAGGCTGGACACATATAAGGGGCACACAAGGAGGCTGAACACATATAAGGGCACGAAAGGAGGATGGACACAAAGGGGGCACAAAAGGAGGCTGAACACATATAAGGGGCACAAATAGAGACTGGACACATATAAGGGGCACAATTGGAGGCTAGACACACAATAATTGGCAGAAGTGGATGGCTGGGCACGCTGGGCCGTATTCAGACTTCTGTTTGGAAACGCGACCGCAAATATATGCACGCACGTAGCAAGGAACACCCACCAAAACCTCAGTCACTCCCCTTACTAATCCGTGCTCACGTTGACTTACACCACCATAGACCACTTCTATCTTTCCATGTGCAGTACCGTGTGTCTGTGTCCTCCGTACGTGCATATCATCATAATCGCGCCCACTTTCATTCATTTAAATGCATCGCTCCGCCCATTTTCACTTAAATGCTCCCGCCCGTATATTTGCGATGCATATCTGGACGTATGTACACACGTGCCTATCATACGTCCGTCCATAAGGCACTTCTGTGCGAATAGTCTACGTCAACTACGTACAAAAAGTTACTACGCATGCGCAGTTGAAACGTACCTAAAAATACGCACGGGAGTCACCGTGAAAACGGAAGTCTGAATACGGTCCACTGTCTCCACTTCTACCAGCAGAACTCCTGTGGACTCTTCTCCATTGTTCTTTGGTGTTTAAAGTAATTTTACATACAACATTTCTCTCAACATTGTTTTCTTTCTGCTCAGTGCTATGGAGGAGATGCCTTTGCATTTCTTCCAACAAGAAAGTAATTTTAATTACATAAACATGCAATACATTGCAGCAGGCAATTCTGTCATGGTAGTAAAATTTTAGCATCTATGTTAGAACACCTCTATGTCTGACTTATGAATATGTCTGGCTGACTCACATTCTGTGTCATTCAGTATTGGGTGTGAGTAAGCTGCCAAACTGGTTTATGCCTGCCCTGGCATATAAATGGGTCATGATCAAACCTTAGCAATAAGCAGTGGCATAATTATCAGTCTCTGAGGGTGGCTGGGGGTGGCATGAGTAAGGTAACTCCATCCAGACATCTGCCTTCTCCATCCAAAAAGTGTCTACTTCCACCCCTTGCAATGAGTAATTAGCTGCGTTTGGCAACCAGATTTGGCAATTGTTATCCAGAGCCACCATTTAAAGTTACTTAAGGCTATAGTTACTTTCAGGTACTGCTATGTGTGTAATGCAATAGTTGTGACAAATGATGAGACAGCAAGCACATCCATCTTCACCACTATAAAGGTGCACACAGTTGCCCTGTTTCAGAAGTGAACATTTGCCAGCTGGCTGGACATATCGCTGCGTGATTCTTAAGAGTGCATGTGCAAAACAGAAGAGCACGCAATTACGGCCCATTGAGACCTGCATGCAATTTAAGCCACAATGGCTTGCATTCTGATGGGCGTGTCTTAGAGGAGGAGGCACATAGTCAATGGACAGTAATGGTGTGCTCAAACAAGTGCACCCGATCGAGATGTGAGCACAGATATAAATAAATACTATTTACATCAAAATATTTGAATTTGCCACTGGTCATGTCTAAGTCCAAGGGAAACAGAAACTCCATGGGAAACAGAAACAGAAAC
>WWET01001144.1:119091-140313 GCA_011038615.1 Limnodynastes dumerilii | reverse complement strand
TATGTATTGCCATAGCAACACATACACAGTGCCCAGGTGCAGCGGTCCGGGCACTGTGTATGTGTTGCTATGACATTGTATTGTCTCCAGGGGAAAAGGATCCTCTCCTGGGAGTCCAGGAGATCTCCCAGGATTCCGGGAGTCTCCCGGACATTCCGGTAGAGTCGGCAACCATGATTTATTCAGTGACAATATAACAATCAATAAATACTGATGCCGCCATTTATTTTGAGAAATAGTTTCCTGGTAGGGCTAGACACACCCATGGGTGGAGCTATTCACATGACACACCCCTTTGGTTGTACAGGACACACCCTTTGGTGACACAGGACACATCCCTTTGGTGCAGCCCCTTAATAGTACTATCGCAATCTCCCTGATATTCATTTGCAAAAGTAGGCAACCATGATAAATATACCACCCACCCACGCAGGCAAAAACTCTTCTTAAAAGAAATCTGTTTTGTAATCCTGCCTGCAAAATCACAAACCATTGATACAAATATTGAGTGGTGGTGACATTACTGAGGAGTATTACGCCTTATGCCTCAGTAATATGCTTATATAAATTGTATTTCTATTATAATGTTACAGGAATATCGGACCACATCCAGACATCTCTGCACAAGTTCCCAGCTGTAGCCTAACTTCCAAGAGTAGGCCATTGCCTTTAACACAAGGGAGTTATGATAGGATGCTGTATGCATCCCATCCTGGCCGCCCCTCCCCCAGAAACACTTCTATTCCGGAAGTCTGAATCTGGAGGATCAAGGCCCTGATTCAGAGATTGAAAATAAGAACTTAAAGTTACACCTGGGCTAAACCATGTTGATTTCAGGGGAGTCAAATTTCATTTGTTGCAACAGTATTATAGTTAAAAGATGATGTTTCCCAGCTCAAGTCTAATTAGCAGTTTAAAAGTGAAGCTGATCAGGTATCTGTGTGCAATAAGTAAAAGCAAAGCATTCTCCCTGCATGCATAGAATAACATTAACTTGACTCCCCCTGAAATCAACATGGTTTTGCCCAGGTGTAACTTTAAGTTCTTATTTTCAGCCTCTGAATCAGGCCCCAAGATCCTTAATGGAAGTGTGGTATGTGTACACACAGTGACCATCTTCATAAACCTAGATCCTGTCCAAAATGACTACCTCTATATTTCAGTTCATGACAGTAAAATCACATCACCTAAAGAATAAAGATTTGATTTTCACCCAACAAAAACATATTCTTTTTTTACAGTTACATGTCCAATGCATTAGGAAATCATTTAGTCTTATGTCATACAGTAATAAACTGTTCTCTAATAGTTCATCAGTTTTTTGTGCACAGACTGGGCAGGGAAGCCTGAGAGCGTCTGGCACAGGTGTGACCTATGTAAGGAGTCAAGGAGAAAGAGGAGGTGCACTATAATATACTCAGATCATGTGTATACCCATAATAAGAAACGGTAATTATCAGGACATCAAATATATTTTATAAACATTTCATTAAGCAAATGAAGCAGGTTGGATCTGGTCTGTGGAAAATGTACTGTTGTAGTAGATGAACACAATTTTTTATTAGATTTTTTATTTATATCTCTCGTGTGTTGAGGTGGAGTCCCTGATGTTGTCTGTCTGAGTCAGTCTTCCCTTCTCAAATCCACCCAGTAGCTGGCCACTTTGGTGTGGCATGTAACTGCACGATCAACACCCACACTACAACCTACCTGGCATTTTCAGATCCTTGAAAATATAGACTTTGAAATAACTGCCAGTGGTTGTTACATGACTATTAAGAAATATAGATATATGTTAACAGTGAATCCAGTAACATAACCACCATGGATGCAGAGGGTACAACTGTTATTAGGTCCAGTGGTACACGTAGGGAGGTTTCTGATTGCCCAGAAACCTCCCAAGAAATAAGAGCAAAGACCCCATAGGGCTGCAGTGAGAGTAAAGGGCAGACAGGGACCCATTTTAGCACCAGGTCAGACAGGGCTTAATAGATTTAAGGGGGGTAGCCAGGATTGGGTTGGCAGGGAGTTAGTGAGGTAGTTTTGTTATGATTAAGGATTGGGTGGTTAGGAAAAGGGGGGTGGTTAGGCAGCTGATATTAGGGGTCTGTAGCGAGTGGGGGGGGGGTTTCCTCCTTCTCGTCAAGAATTTTCCCTCCCTTCCATAAGTCCTTCTCGTCAAGAATTCTCCCTCCCTTCCATAAGATGTCTTTCTTTCCCCATTCAGACGGTACATGGTTTGGCGGTAGCAGCGGGGGGTCAGCATCAGCAAGGTTATTTGGTGCAATTTGGGGGAGCGTTAAGTTAGAGTAAACAGTCTCTTGATAACCAACCCAGGAGAGTTGCGAGGATACCATTCCTTAGCGGATGGGTCCATTAGGTATGCCACCTTCCAGGTTTCCGGGTGAGCATTATGATTGGGTTGTTTGGTATCGCCGTTTGCTGGTAGCGCCAAAGTTGTTTATAGTTTATTTTAGTTAAGTGTTAAGTTAAGTGCTGAACCCCCCATTCTACTAGTTGGGTCACCTATTCATTGCTGGATGACACAGCTTTAGTCATCAAATTCAATCCGGCCCAATTATATATATAATTAATAAACCATGTTCCCTTTTTAAATGCAGCTATCTGTCTCCATGTGTTTATTTCATTAAGGTGTGTCTGGCTGACTGGTGTGTGAATGGGTGCTATGCCGTTTGCCATTTAAGAACTTTAATAAAAAATTGTTTTTGGCTGCAGCATAGAGACCTCAGGCCGGATTGACAACCCCGTAATTTTTTACATACGTGCCTAATTTTGCAATTGCCGCTACTACACATGCGTAGTAACTATTGTACGTTATCTACATAGCGTTTTGTTACTTAGATTGCGTACATTTGGTCTTTAAATACCACATGTACGCAATCTATGTAACGAAACGCTACGTTGATAGCGTAAAATAGTTACTGCGCATGTGTAGTAGTTGGAATCGCAAAATTAGGCACATATGTAAAAAATTATGGAGTCGTGAATCCGGCCCCTCATCTTTGTGCTCAGCTCTGCAAATGACCAAAAAAGGAGCTGCTGCATGCTATCCCCAAGCCCTAATGTAAAGCACATATATAATCGTATGTGACTTTTCCTAACCCCCTTAACATACTCTACATATACTTTAATAGGTGTTCAATTTCCAGACCACTAATAGTCCCCACATGTCTTACAAGCATTAGAAAACCCCCTTTCAAAATTCTGTTTTTGCCACTGAGGCCCAGAGTTCATTGGGGCCCTGAGAGAAAAGAGTCCACAGTGACTATTCTCAGGCGAAATTTGCTATTTTGATCAAGCTTTGCTCCTGTTAGTACACAATATTTATTTAAAAAATATTATTATCTGTGTTTTGGTATGTGCAAAAGATATGTGTTAAAGCCTGGTTCATAAATTCACTAGCATCTAAAATCCCCTCGTTTGCACAACATTTATTTTCACATATACTCGAGTCAATCCTTCTGAGATCTGCAATGCACCTGTACTACTAAAATCCAAACTTGTGGAACCTTTAAAGTTGGCATTCTTGCTAACATTTATATTTGGTTAATATAGGGAAAAAGGAAAGTGGAGAGATGAGGACTGCACTAGTTAAACGATTAACAGCAAAGGTAGCCAGATATATGAATCATAAATAAGTCACATTAGGTGCAGTCATAACAGTTCAATTAAGTTTAGCAGAGAAAAAAGCATGAGCCAAACTACTGTGTAGGATAGCTCAGTATTGAAAGGAATTATTTTTAGCGTACACTACTACAGTACTCACAAACAGAACACGTGACCAAGACTAAGTTAAAACGTACTTTTAATTACCAACATAAGTAAAAATAGACAACATAAATATTGTCTACAAATAGCTTCCTAGGCGAAATGAAAATAAATAAGCAAATTTACCATAGACCGTCTATATAAATCCCCCCTAATCTAAGAGGTCCAAAAAGAAGCTGCCAAATACTTCACCCTTCTGGGGCCATAGCTTGCCCTTCCTACGGCTATATTAAGACAGCAGGGATATCACAGTTTCGGTGATAACAGGTTCAGACGAATAACTAATAAATGACAGGAAAAATAATGTTCCATATACATTGTAAAGTGAAATGAATCAATGTAATGACATGCATTTGTACTAGGCATGCGCATTGCAAAGGTACACAGAGATATGTTACACCATCATGCACATGTTCTAATCTGGATCCAAGTCCTACATGTGAAAAGCAAATGTCTTATAGTTTTGTATTATTGTGCATCCCTTGTCAGCCAAAACACAACAAAGTTATTGTGGAGAAAATCCCGAAGGACCGCTATATGGGCCCAGATTCAGAGCTGCGCTTCCGGCGGAAGTGCAACAAACATGACCACTACGCATGCTCAGATCAGGAGCGCGCATAGAAAGATGGGCGCAAGTGTACCCATCCGTCTGTCCGCGCATCCGACTGCCCTGCGCCTGTGGAAAAAGGGGAGTTTTTCTCATTTAAATACTCTGTGCAGTACTGCCCGGTGGCTGCTTAACAAACTGTATGCTTAAACCATCCCAGGGATGGTGTAAGCGTAAGGAGCAGCTCACCGAAGCTGAAAAAAAAAGTTAATAAAAAAAACAGTAAACAATGTTAAAAAAAAAATAAAAAGCATTGTACAGCAATAAACCCCTTTCCCAGCTGCCCCTCCTTCCCCCGCTGCTACAACATAAATAAATACATAAATAATATCAGCTCAACAGGGCATGCTGATGCTTGTAGAACCACAAGTGCCACCATACAGTGCCAGCCAGGGCCCGCTGCACCATAGAAATGCCCCCATAGTTAAAAAAAAAATATAAAGTATTGGGCCGGCCATAGTAATGTAAGAATATTGGCCAAATGTACAGTAAAACTGTCTCCAGTCTTCTATGCTTTTAATCCGGGGAAGGGGGGGTCTTGGCAAAATTAAAAACCCCTTTGAAACGTTGCAACATATGTCCTTCTAGCAGGACATCCCGACGCTAATGACAGTTCTGCTGTCATTTGGGCATATTTATAACCTTGCCCAGCGTGGAAAATTTTGTTTGAAACGTGAATTCCCACATAAGGTTATAAATATGCCCCAATGACAGTAGAACTGTTTCTAAAATAAACGCACACATCTGAATAGTATAGTGGATCCGCTAAAACTCAAAATCCGGTGCATGAATTTTAAAAGAGCTACCTCCTTTTATATTATAATTGCTTCTTTGATTACATCATGGTTGACAAATTTTGCAAATAAATATCAGGGAGATTGTGATAACACCATAAAGGTGCTGCACCAAAGGAGTGTGTCCTGTGAATAGTTCCTCCCATTGGTGTGTCTAGGAAAATAATTTTTCAATAAAAATGGCAACATCAGTGTTTATTGCTTGTTAAATTGTCTGAAAATAAATATTCTAAGTATTTATTATGAAGACTATGAATAGCTGATCTGCTGAGGTCTTCATCTTTATAGAAAAGATAAAATTAGATGACACTGCAACTGATTAACAAGAGACCAAACTAAATGTATCATTGCAGTGGTCTTAGCTAACTGCCAGGCTTTGATTACATCCTGGCTTCCATGGCCTCGATGCAGGCATACAAGACACAGGACCGGATTCAGAGTTTTAGCGGATCCGCGCTAAAACGTGCTATTCAAAGGTGTGTGTTTCTTTAGCAACACGCACCTCTGATTTGGCCATAAACAAAATGGGCCTAAAAAAAACCAGAAACATTTTTAACAATTTTTTTAATTAATGTTTTTGATTAAAAAAAAAACAAAAAAAAACTAAGAACCATTTCCCCCTCCCCTGCCGCTATAACTAAAATAAATAAATAATTTTAGCTCCACAGGGCAAGCTGATGCTTGTAGTACTACAATCACCAGAAAACCCATGGATGCTAGGGCATGCTGGCGCTTGGAGAACCACAACCACTTTCAGCCAAGGCCCTCTGCGCCATAGAAATGCCCACATAGTGTCAGGTAAGTGTGTCAGGTAAGTTCACTTTAAAGAGTTAAATAAAGGGTAAATAAATAGAGCCCTTAATAACTTCTGGCAGGCAACCAGCATCAAGGAGCTTTCCAAACACCTTAGGGAGTCAGGGAGATCATCTACTCTTTGGGGAGTCTCTCTTATATTCAGGTAACTATGGATAATTGCCCGGATTCAGAGCTGCGCGTCCATCTTTTTCAGACAGAAGAGCAGGAAAAATGTACACTGCACATGCTCAGATCGGGAGCGTGCACAGAAAGATGGGCACAAGTGTACCCATCCGTCTGTCTGCGTATCTGACTGCCCTGCGCCTGTGGAACTGGGAGTTCCACAATATTTAAATGAGAAAAGGGGCGTTTTTCTCATTAGTGCTGACCGGTGGCTGCTCAAAATCCTGGAGATAGTAAGGAGCAGCTCACTGAAGCTGTAGGAAGATAAAGTTAATTAGTTAAAAAAAAGGTACACAGTGTAAAAAAAACCCTCCCCCTCCCCCGGCCGCTATAACTGAAGTAAATAAATAATACCGCCCGACAGGGCATGCTGATACTTGTGGCACTACAAGCACCATCATGCCTATGCTTTTTTTTTTTACTGTCATTTTTTTTTTAACTTTTACATTAGAATGGCCGGCCCTAACCTTTATTATTTTTACTATGGGGGCATTGACATGGCGCAGCATGCCCTGGCATCCATGGGCATGCTGGTGCTTGTAGTACTACAAACATCAGCATTCCAGGTCGGGCCGGTATTATTTATTTATATATTTTAGCGGGGGGTGGCTTAGTTTTATTATTATTTAAGAAAAAAACCAAAACATTTATAAAAAAAAACAAAATCTAAAAAAAACGGATAGGGTTACCTGCAGTTGGAGCTATTATTGCTTTTTTTTTTTTTGTTTTTTGTTTAAGACCCGTTTTGCTATGGGCAATTCAGAGGTGCGTGTTTCTAAAGATCCGCTAAAACTCTCAATCCGGTCCAATATATCCAACAATATAGCCATTTTGTTTAAACTTATTATGATTAGAGAAGTATAAGCAATAAGTCATATTCATGATTTCCACCAAATGTTTAAAACGATTTAAAATAAAAAATATCAAGGATAGAAATAAAGCTAAGATTAACGATTGTTAAGTATCTAACTTTCATGTAAGAAACCCACGCTGTACAGGAAAGACTAGAGAGACTGCCCCAGAAAGGGTTAAATGCTGCTGCAGAGAGAACAGGAAGAGGTGTGCAGGCTGCAGTGCCGGGGGGTGGAGAGACAGCCACAGGTAAGAGTCAGTCCTCATTTCCAGGGGGAAAGCTGGCAGTACCGAATCACCTCAGGTATGTAATGACTTATAGCTGGACTTTGATAGAAATGTTGTGTAGTGATTATCACTCTAGGACGCATTATACGGTATAGAAGCTTGTTCAGGCCACAATTACGTACTAATTATACTCACCCTGAAATAAGTGGTCTGTTGTAGCTGGAATTGTTATTGCACAGCCCTGCATATAGCTGCCAGAGAATCTTTGTTTTAATATTCTTGTCCTTTGTTGGGATGCCGTCCCTTCCCCCAGTATTACACCTCCCCCTGTTCTCTTGGTGGCATTCAGCCTGATGGACAGGTCATTGTAATTGGGGTGTGAGGCGAAAGCTGTGCTACTACTGCACCAGCCCCACCCCCAGAGGACGGATAATGTAATGTGGGTCATTGGTTGTCCTGGTGACACTGCCCCCCTACTACTGGTAACACACATCTTTGCCCTTACTGAGGTATTACAAACGGTCATTGCTTGTATTATTTGTGGTATAGATCTGTTTGGACCCACAGACTGCTTTCAGACTTCTCAGTGCTCTGGACCTTAGCTATTTAGTTCTATATTTTACTGAAACACATACAGCTGTAAACCATTGAGATGCATAGGCCCCTATGTGAGCTTGTATGCGTGTTATATAATTATTGTTAAAGGGGTGTGTAAGTTGGTCTGCACATGCAGTCTCCAAATAAATTATACAGATTCAGACTTAAAGTAATGAATTGTACTTGTATGGTATTATGTGCATGTATGTGGGAATATATCTAGTTCATTCTTTTGATTTGAGAAGGATGACTGTGTGGAATATTCCAGCTATTTGGCTGTAGCAGAGGGACAGATGTCTGTGGGGGTAGGGGGGCTACTATAGAGAGGAGGGGTAATTCTGGATGGTTACACTGATGCCAGCAACTGCCACTCATGCTGTATGGGAACTGCACAATTTGAAAAGGTGAAAGTGGAAAGGATTGGAAGACAGCAGCAGAAGGGGTTGTCCAGTCAATGTACTGAGCAGTCCCGCCTCTAGCTGTGTGTGCTGCTGTAGTCTGTGGCTTTGTGTGATGCTGTCAGACTGGCAGACACTCCTAAACTGCACATTGAGGGATAAACTGAGGTACATTTTCTCTTCATTTTTCCAGGGTCTGTTCTTCAAGCGACTGAACTGTTCGAGGCTGCAGTTTGGATTATAAAATAGGGCTATTGTGTGATGCACAGATTGCCTGTCTGCACAGCCCAGCTAAGCAGAGAGTGAACATCAGTGAACCATCCCATGTCTGTCGGCACATTGCAGTCTGCTGGAATGGGTGCACCTCTCACTTCTGTGATGCCCTTCCGTATCCTGAACAAAGGCCCCGATTACTTTCGGCGTCAAGTTGAGAGTGGAGCTCGAAAGCCCAGTGCGGTGGAGAGATTGGAAGCCGATAAAGCCAAGTATGTCAAAAGCAAGCAAGTAGCAGCAACCAAACAAGAGCCGATCAGACCAACTTTGTCCAGACAGCCACTCTTCTCTCCAGGTGTTCGTAGAGTTCTACTAACACCCAACCGTAGGGCCTCCCCAACTTCTCATAGGGGTGAAAGCCGTGGTTCCAAAAGCTCTCTGAATCTGGAGATACTGAACAACTTGATCAACATTTGTGACAGTCCTCTGACATCCCCACGGGCGGATGTGGTGCCCTGGCAGGAACCGGAGAAATTGCAGAATTTGTCCTCCCCAAGCACTCCTATCAATCATCGGACACCAAGCACAACAGCTGTACGCAGAGTGGATGTTCGGCCTGGTGAAGCACTGAACACTCTCCCGTGTCCAGATATTATTGTCACCCCAGTGGTCGAGTCTCCTGCAAAAACGTGTCTTTCCACTGAAGGCTTACTCTGCTCACCCACAGGTACCCCAAGTGACACAGGGAAAAGACAGACCCTTTTGCATCGCTCCAAGTCTGACCTGAGTGACCGTTACTCTCGTGCCAGTGCTGACCTTGAACGTTTTTTTAACTATTGCGGCCTGGATCCTGGTGAGGTTTCAACCATTGGAGCAGAACATTTTGTCCGTGCAAGCTCAGACATAGTGTCCATCAAGTTCCACAGTGTTAGTGCAGAAAGCTCAGAATATGCCCAGTCACAGGTTAGCGCGACCACTCCTGAAGAGACAACTGCTACACGTATTCCCTATGGGGTTTCAATCATTGAGCGAAATGCCAGAGTAATAAAGTGGCTATATGGACTACGGCAAGCCAGAGAGACCCAAAGATGACAATGGAAATGTAGTTTCTGGAAATAATTTGTGGGACTGGAGAGCCCTGTGCTTTGTTACAGTATATGGTATGACTGCCCCATTTGAGCATTTGGGAAAGATTTCATAGTGTTAGGATAACATGTTCTGCTTGTATTGGTTCATAGTACAAAACTTGTGTCTTTTTAACTGTTGTGGACTACAAGTCTCAGCATGGCATGCTGTCTGTTCCTCAGCAGCTACAAACCCACAGGTTACCTACTGCTAGAGGAAAGTTATAATATAGACGTTACACATTCTAGCTCTGTTCCAGAAGCACAAATACATCCTCAGTTCAGTGCATCTTGTTTGTTTGATAAATAAAGATGGGCTATGCCTTATTGCCATTCCTGCTCTGCTGATTTACTTGAATCTGCTTTTATCAGTTGTGAGCAGTTTTCATTTTTATTTTTTTTAGTTTGTTATTTAATTCCTTAATATTGTAACTGAGCCTTAAAGTGCAGTGTTACTTAAATGGCAGAACCTGTTTGAGAAAATCACAATAAATCCTTTCTCCATTTTTAATCTGTGTCAATGTTTGCATAGTATGTAGAGTATTTTGTGTTTTCTAATGTTTAGTAAATGTCACTGTGACATAGTGCAACATATCATTACACAACTTAATTACCGGGGGCCAGATTTATTAAGCTGCATGATGGGGAAAGTGGAGATGTTGCCTATAGCAACCAATCAGGTTCTAGCTGACATTTTCTAGTATGTAATAGGAAAGTGGGAGCAGACTCTGATTCGTTGCTATGGGTAACATCTCCACTTTTCCTTTCCTGCAGCTAAATCTGGCCTCAGGACAGTTAATGCTAATGTTAAAACCTGATCTTTTTCAAATTTTGTTTTATATTTTTGCTAAAAATAGGGGTAAGGGGCATAAATATATTACATTTTTATTATTATTTATTTATGGCCATTATGTATTAATACTAGAAAAGATAGGATGGTAAGTTTTCTTTCTATTCAATAGCTGAAACATTTATAGGGCCAAAAACTGATCTACAGGATTTAATATAATATGTACTGTGACATGGGCCCAGCACAGAATAATATAGGTGGGAAGAGATTAATGACAAATTGATGAAATCTCATGTAACTCATTGCCACCAAATGTCTAACCGACAAATTTCTATTTATGTTAACATTGTGTTGCCTGTCTTTGCTTCAACAAATTTCTGGATCTCATGCCATATATTTATTGAGATTTTGGGAGATGGAGTGAATGGCATTCATAAACAGGCAGTTATATTTTGCATGTTAAAGGATGAGTTGTGACTGAACGCTTGTATATGTGCCAAATTTAAGACCACTGTGTGTTACAACATGAAAAAAGGAATTAATAGGTTCTTTTGACTGTAGACAACTGTATGAGTCTCACAAAAATTGTTTTGGAAAGGGCAGCTTAGAAACAGAGACCAACTGTGCAGACATTCATGGTATCTAGTTGGGAATTTGTCTCCTTCTGTCTTATGGTTAACTGTATGCTCTGTGTTCATGTGCTGCTGGTAAGGAAATTCCCCCCCCCCCCCTCCTAAACTCCCAGTGCATATTTCATGGATAATTTGAGGCCAAATAATACTAAAAAATGTAAAGGAAGATATACGTGTGACAGACCCTACTAGCAGCTGTCCTGCTTTCATTGTTTCTGTCATTTTACCATGTATAAAGTCTGTGTACTAAGTTGATGATTTGTATGCATGGTATAAATGTGTGGCATACAGTGTGACTGTAATGGAGGTAATTGCTCTTTTATCCTGACTGGTGGCTGTAAGGACAGTATTTGGCATGAAATGTGTGCGGTGTGTTTAGCAAAATATGCCTCTCATTAGCAACTTTTGTGGGTTTCAGACTTCTCGATGAGATTTCTTGTTTACACACTACTTGTGTGCTTTTTTATTACTTTTATTTTTTATACCAGTTGTCTGATTTCATCCCTATTTTATTTGATTGGGGTTAATTTCTTTTTGCTTCTTACTCTGTGATGCAATTGGCCAGCAGATGTAAATACCACCACAAATTAATCACAATGGGCTGGATGCGTTCCTCTGACAGTCTACACGGAAATGAGGAATGAGCTCCCCTGTCACTCCCCTATCTCATGCGATTATGGCAGCAGCTTTGCTGCCATAACCCTTCCTTAAGTCACCTGTGTGGATCAGTGGTTCCATGGTAAACACGGCCCACACTGTAAAATTACTGTGCTCTGGGGGCCCACCTTACAGAGTATAGGTTGGAGGAGGAGAAGCATCGGCCTGTGGGATGGATCTCAAGGCATACGGAACTAAGGGGTCCGTTTACTATATTGTTTTACACCTGAAAACGATCTTTATCTCTGAAAACGTGTGCACAATTTACAAAGCTATGATCGCCATGGAAAACATGGCGATCATCAGCTTCTGCAGTCGCGATTGCCGGGCCGCTCTAATAAATGCGGGCTGGCTGGTCGTTGTAATTATAAAGTGTTGTCAAGTTAAATAACGCCATCTGAAGATGGTAGGTATTACAGCGGTCTCCCCATATATCCCCCTTTTCCTCCCCCTAATAACAGCTATTAGGGGGAGGAAAAGGGGGGGTATATATTGGGAGACCGCTGTAATACAAAACATAAAAATGTGCAAAAAAAATAAATACAAAAAAATATTTTATTTTTAATTTATACACATTAATTAGTAAATTATTAATAATAATAAAAAAATAAAAAAAGAACAATACAAAATAGTTTACTTACCTGTCCCGGCGTCGCTTCTGCTTCGGAGTCCCACACATGCGCAGTGTCGCTTGCCTTTTGGGACATAAAAGTTTTTAAGTCCCAAAAGGCAGCTGCTGCGCAAGCGAGGGCACTTCTTCACTCGATGCTGGTGAAAGTCCCGCGGATCATTGTGGGACCTCGCCAGACAAATAAGAAATAATAAGTTCATCAAAACGGACCCCGATGCTCACTGAGAGTTGAAGAGAGTGTGCATTTGGAAATGTACGCTCGCTTGCAACGTTATAGTAAATGGAGCCCTAAGTTCCATACGCCTGGAGATTCATTGAGGAAAATCTGGCATGCACATTGCTGTTTATTCACCTGAGTTACGCAAGCACTGTGCAGAATTCGGGTGATGTACAGACGGCATCTGAATTCCCTCACTGACTTGCCTTGTGTGCTAAGAAATGTAGTGATGTGTGCATATTGCAGCTAATGGATGAAATTCAGTAAATGGAAAGTTGTACAGGTGGTATTTGGTTACATGAAATACTCTGACAAGATGTTCCTGTTAATGGAGGTGCTCCAGAGCTGTAGAGTCATCTAATTTTAGTTTGATTTTCAGGTTTTATGTATTACTTACCTGTGTATTTATTATCTGGCTTTATATAGCACCATCAGATTACATGGCGCTTTAAACAGAATATTTCCCTTTCACATTAGTCCCTGCCCCATTGCTGCTACATTCTAAATTCTCTAACACAGGCAGACTAGGGTTAATTTATTCAGCAGCTAATTGACCTGCATGTTTTTGGCGTGTGGGAGGAGCACCCGGAGGAAACCCACACAGACACAGGGAGAACATACAAAATCCACACGTATAAGGTCTAGTCTGGGAATAACACATGACCTCAGAGCTACTCTCTCACCAATGCTGTCTAGTTACAGTTTGGTGTTGCATACGGTTTACTTTACAGCCCAAAATGAACTACTATGCAAATCTTAAATTAAGGAGAGCCTTGCTACAATACAATAACACAATAGCTGCATTGTTGTTTATACCACATTGCTGAATCAGTAGGGAATTATGCTTTTCTTGTTCTGTGGTTGGAGAAGATTGAAGCCACTGTCTTTAGAAACCTGGTGATTAGATATCTCATTACTCATCAATCCAATGTTTTTAGTGTCCTCTTTAATCTGAGCACTCTGTCCCTGGAGAAACTGTATTTCTTCCTGCTAGGAGTGTTGTTGTTAGATCATGGGGAATTCCACACAGTAGAATAACTTTGCATTACTGGATTACATCTATCACCTGACTGGAGAGCACAAACGCCCACTGACATCTTCCATGTCATTACATTGCACATACTGATTACATTTTATTTGTTTACTTTTCCTTTAGGATTCTGTACAAATCTTTCCATCTATATTTTTTTTAATACTTTGTCAACAATCCTTTGCAGGCAAACACTGCCTGAATCTGACACCCATTGACATCACCAAATGTTAGGTTTCTTCTTATGTTATGCTGTGCCTGGCCTTTACAACATTTCAACATAAAATTATAATTAATTGTGTCCAACCAGCCTTTCTGTCCCCCCCCGTGTGTGTGTCCAGCCATCCGTTCTGCACCTGTGTGTGTGTCCAGTGCCTCTAAGGTCAAGTCTGCACCATGGTGATAGGACCGCACAATAACACACAGTTCCTTGGCCCTTTAATACGTTGTGTAAGGCACTTTCTATGTGCTGTGGTATTGTTGAATGACTTTTTTCTACCACCTAAAAGCAGTGTAGCCCTAAGTCTTTGCACACCTCAGGACTACACTTCTTGAACTATGGCAGTTGGTTGGAACTTCCCCTTAGATCCATGCATTTTATGGGTGGATTTCACCAACTGGTCAGTGTTTGGCGAACACTGCTTATAATGGGGCTGGGAAGCTGTGGTTGAGGGCCCCTAGAATCCTGGGGCCAAGGATAGCTGCCCAATGTGCCCATTGGTTAATATGGCTCAGTGTTTTTGTTCATTGTTCATCTGTACTGTGCCACCCAATTAACTTTGCTGAATTTGGCATTCTCTATCCTCCACCATTTTATACAGATTCTGTGGTATGCTTTAGTCATGGGTCATTCCAAAACTTTTGATTTAGGTTGATCTTGGAACTGGACTGGTTCTTGGTATGTGTGTTTTTATTTTGGGGGAGGGGGCAAAGTTTAATCTGGTCTTTCCATTCTTATGGTTTGCACCTTGTGATGAACACTCTCTCTGTATTTGCTCTTGTGAAGTCTTCTCTTTATGGTAGACTGATAATCATGTCTATCCTTTAGAGTGTTTTTCATTTGGCTGGATGTTGCAAAAGAGTTTTTATCAGGGAACCATTGAGAGGATCCTAGGATTATCCACCACTGTTGTCTTCCGTGGACGTCCAGGCCTCTTTGTGTTGCTGAACTCATGGAACAAACCATGGTGTTCCTGAGGTTCACACTATCTCTCTGATGTGTTCCTTTGCCTATAAGTTGTGGGTTCATATCAACAGCTTCCAAATGCTAAATTCACACCTGGAATGAACTTGAGACCCTTTGCTTGCTTAATTGATAAATAATTAACAAAGAACTATCCTACATCGCTACGTAAAACCGCTTTTGAGTCAGTTGTCCAGTTACTTTTTGTCCCTTGGAAAAAGGACATATTAAACAGCTGTAATTCCTAAACCAATTCTTCCATTTTGGATGTGAATATATTGAGTGGAATATTAAGTGGAACGGGACTATGCTTTGCCTCCATCTGCCAAGGTGGGCAGGGTGGGAAGCATTTAAATGTGGGAGGTTTCTCCCAGTTATGCTCAGATCAGCAGCTGGACGGATTACACTTTAAGACAACCTAAAGTGTAAGTCACACTTTTTACGAATTAGAGGGGAGTAATGGGGGGAGTTCAGCCCTTCTCTTGTGTGGAATTAAGGGGTGTGGGTCCCTGCATAGAAAAAAGTTATAAAAATAATAGTCCCCCACTCCATTCCCTAATACTTACCCTAACCCTCCCTTCCTGGCAACCTGACCCTAGCCTTCCCTCCCCTGCAGCCTGACCCTAACCCTTCCTATCCCGCACTAATAATTTACTCACCTGCCCCTGGTGCGGAGAGCAGCGGTGGAGGGATATCGTGCATTGCGAAAGTGATTGGCTGAAGTATGTTGAACGGCATACTCACCCATTCATTAAAAAAAAAGTAGAAAATGGTAAGTATTCGAAAATGGGACATCTAGAAAAGGAACTTTTGGATGTCCCATTTTTGGCAATAAGGTTTTCTTAGCGGGGAGTGTAACCGGGAATTAAGCACCCCCAATTTTATGTAAAATGCGGGGGGGTGGATCCTGTCCGATATCTGTATAACTACAGATAAAATAATAAACATTGAGTGGGTGTTTAAGTATATATGGAGTTCACTGTATGTAACCTCACAGGACAATTAAGTGGCGTAATGGAAATATAGAACCCCATGAAATTATTAGATCGAAATGTTAAGTTTTAAACAAATAGTTCATGGAGTACAATAGAGCGGAAATATAGGGCCGTATGCAGAGCTCCGGCCGCATTGCATATGTAGCCGGAGTTTTCCGATATGTTCTACTGCGCATGCGCAGTAATTTTGTAATGTGATCTACGTTACTTGTTGCAACGTAGATTGCGTATACGCGGTCTCTAGGACCGTGTATACGCAATCTATGTTGCAACAAGTAACGTAGATTATGTTACAAAATGACTGCGCATGCGCAGTAGAACATATCGGGAAAACTCCGGCCGCATATGCAATGCGGCCGGAGCTCTGCATACGGCCCATAATCTCTAGTGCAGAATTGAGGAATAGATAGTTCTGGTGTGAGTGATTCTAAACAAGGGTTTTGTTGCTGTGGTTTTTTTCCCCTCTTTCTCTCCCCACTCCTCTTCCAAAAAAAAAAGTGTAATTCAATTCTATAACATAGTCAAATCTTTCTGAATGTAGGGGGCTGAGCCAGAGCTGTTATGAAAGTAAAGTATTTTGTATATTCCCTACAGGACAAATAATTCATATCAATTAATACCTCTTACATTGCAAAATTTAGCCGAGCTCTACACTAGCCGCCGCTTTTGCCCTTATTCTCAAACTGGATCAGCCCCAAGGTCTGTAGAGGGAAGATTCAAAATGTTTTCTCTTTGCTTGTAGCTATTCTGTGAGACTATTGGTGTCAGTGCATGGGAGTTGCAGGGGGAATGGCTGTGCTACAGTGAGAGCACGATGGGAGAGAGAAAATAAAATGGAGTATAGAGTGTACAGGGAAGAGACAAGCAGCAGGGAAGGACAGGAGTGGAGAAGACAACTAGGAGCAATAGGGACAAAGCAGACGAATCAGGAGAGAGTTGGGAGCAGAGGACAGAGGTAGGAGCAGCAGGGACAGGGCGGGGAGAGAGTCAGGAGTGGCAGAGAGGGCAAGTAGTGGATATGAGATGGAAATAGTGTGCACAGAATAGGGAGAGACCCAGGAGCTGGGGCAAGGTAAGGATTCTTTTTAAATGACTGTATCAGCAACTTTTTTTTTTTTTTGTCTGTGTTATGCAAGGGTACCATGTCCAACAAATTGTTTTCGGCATGATATTCCTGCCGACATAACAAGTGTTGATATTAAAACCATATCAGCAATTATGATGTCAGCTGTATCGCTGTCTTTTTCTGATTGTTGAATTTGCGACCAAAACCAATACAATCATTTCATTAATTTCAACATAATCATTTCATTAATTGGGAAACCTCATTTCTCATTTCCAGTTTGCATTTCCCATGGCAGTTTTAGTATGGATCGCACTACAATATTGTAATATGTTGGGCTAAGTGCATATAGTATGTTAACTAGTTCACTTTGTTCAGAGCTGCAGTAGAATATCAGAGAAAAGCTGGGCACACACTGGAAATGGGCAATAAACGTGATTATTTTACGCTGTGGAAAGGTTCCAATATCTGTGCCATACACTTCTGCTGGGTTTGATAATTCTAGCAGGAGATCCATACAGCTGGACTATTGCAAGTGTCCTCTCTCCCTCTGGTGGCTCCACTGTTGCAGCACTCCAAAATCTCAGGCTGCACTGCTGTGACAATAGACCCAATAATTGCAAATGCCCAACATCTGGAGCTTGCTCCCTATATAAATCAAACCTTTCAAAAGACAAAATAATTGTAACACAGCACTTCTGGTACGCTTTTATTTGGCGTTAAAAAAAAAAAAAATTATGATCGCTAGCTTTACACAGGGCATAATGACAACTGCCTTGGGGCTCAGGTCAGTTTTTACCCTTGAATTTCTTTACCCTTAAATTTCTTTAAAATGTACCTAGTATGCTTACTGGCCAGCCTGTGGATGTGTTCCTCATGATTTATATGTGAAAATAGTGGAGTTTGTAAAATATGGTATGAAGTAGTATGGTTTATACATATTACATATTAGAGTTTGGACTAAACTGTTTGGTACTTGTTAAAATACCTGATGCCTTCTTACCCAAATACCCTGGGTCTGGTGCAATTCTCCAAATTTACCTTAATGGCAGAGCCAGAGCTCCACACTTTGCATGGTTCTGTAGCTACACTTATTTTCTAGCTCTTCTGGGACTTCGATGATTCTAATACTCTATAATTTGATAGCACAGGGACAGTATTACTGATGATAAGTCTTAAAACAAATGAAAGGAAATATCACATTTTAACATCTGTCTTCATTGCTTTTCTAATATCCCACGCGCTGAGGAGACCCAGCATTTTTTGAATTTGAGTTACACTGCGCAGTTCCTTTGTGCAATCTGGAAGTAATCAGAGTTCAAATAATAGTCTATTCAGGCAAAGAAATAACGGCTGAGATCAGGTTGCACTCTTTGAAGGACAGCCTGTTAGTGCAGAGTTTGTTTGGAAAGAAAGGTGATAATTATATAAGAGAAGCAGATTCTGAAGGGTTAATGTAACCAGAGAGAAGGACTCGGACTGTTTTCATTATAGAGATGGAAACCTTCTTCAAATCTGGTTACACAAAAAAGAGGTCTTACCTGTTTTCTTTTGATGCACTGTAACCAGACCTGGACTGAAAAAAATGTATATATATTACATTACAATATATATTTTTATTTTTTTTATAGCTGTAACACCTTGTATACCATAGACAAGTAGGGCTCCATCTATATAACAAAACAGGCACGGGCATAGTCCCATTAGCAACAATAGTCCCTCTTTATAAAGTGTGATGTCTGCAGGGAAAATTGTGTTAGTGCTCAGGCTAAATGTTATTTTCCAGCAGACTTCCCATCTTTACAAAGCCTTTGTTTACATGGCCTGAAATGAAGGGACCTGATTTAAAGTTAATGGCTATATCTCTTCGCTAGCCTCCGTTACAGAGGCTAACATAGGAGAACAGAGCTCCTGTATACAGAACGTTGGATACCAAAATCCCTATGTGCCCAGGACCCTGTCTTACATATTCTGCAAGTATCTTAGCCCAGGGTTGCCAATTTTTGAAAGCTAGAGGAAGAAATAGAAGCCAGTACAGGTACAATACAGCTGCCATAAGCCTGCCTTTAGTCAATCATAAGCTGTCCAAACAACTGCTGATCCACACAAGTGTGGGAGCCCCCTCTTTAGTGGGTATAGGGTTTCTTCAGAAATGGGCGTGTACGGAACTCCGGAGTTCCGTACGAATCTTGCTATGCTATCAGGCCCATTATTATGGGTTATCATTTAAAGTCAGATATCTTAAAATTTTAATTAGTGTAGTGTATAAAGTGATTAGTGATGCCATGATACCAATGTTTTGTCTAAGGGAAGTGAAGTGCCTAGTAATTAAACATATAGCTGCCAGTACTTTAGGTAACAGGGTTTACATTAAATCATATGCTTTTTTTTTCAATGTAATTTCACTATTCTGCTTTAGAAAAAAGTTCTCCTTTTTATAAAATCAACTATATAACCTATTTAATGACTGCAGTCACAAAAAACTAAAGTCACCTTGTGATATTGATATTTTTAAACAATGCTAATCTGTAAACAGATATTTACTTGAAAAGGAAACAAACATGAAGGAAAAGTCGTCTTTTTTGCATCTGAAATAGAATGGGAACATTATTTAAAAATGTCCATCCATATTGAAGTAGCATTTTTCCTGTCAAGTGTGTCCATAATAAATAGTTTTAAGGAAAAAAAATTTTGGGGAAAACTAAAATAAAAACCTTGTAAAATGTTTGAAGTTTAAGAATTGAAAATCCTGCTTAAACAATTATTGCAGCCAGAAGGAAAATATTTGATTAACTCTTTATGGTAGGGGGAAAGCGGTGTCAGAAATTCTTCAGCCTGAGACCCTGCTTGTTACTTCACCTGTAAAACTATTCCCACTTTATATAAACTGCAGTAACAGAACTATCGTATTTAAGAGCACACAACACAAAGCAAATCTATATAGTCCAGGCCATCTGTCTCAATTCTCTACCGACAGCACATAATAAAAGCATTTATATGTTACCAGTGGAACTGGTTTCAGTTTAATATTGACTAACTGTATGATAATGCTTTGTCAGGATTACAGGCTGTTTACAGGAAACGTGGTATAGTAGCGGCTGCAGAAATGGAAAACTGGCATTATTAGCAGTGGACAAATAGTCTCAGAGTGGAATGTAAGGGCTTAATCAGATAGTACTAAGAATCAGGAGCCAAGGTCAGGTAATGGGTCATTTGCAATTCAGGAATCTGCACAGGAACCAGTGACTAGTTTAGAAAACATTCTCTTCAATTCTGTAAATCTATAAATGAACAATTAACAGTGCTCTAATTATATTTTATGCATTTATTTCATGTAGTTTTGAGATATATGCCAATAGTAATTTTTTTCTTTAATTTTACGCACGCACTACACTGCCCTGCCGTACATTGTTATATTTACATATAAATATATTTACTCCCTTGTAAGTGTGTAGATATTTATAAAAAGGGGACGCGCCACAGTTCGTGCGTTTTAATTAACCTATGCTTATACATATACTTGTGGATGTGAAAATACCAAAATAGGAACAGAGTAGCACATAGCGGGCTGACTGCAAAAATACTCTTATACCCCTTTCACATCACCATGAAATATCCGGGATTTTCGCCAAAAACCCGGGTCTCGGCAAAATCCCGTGTATTTCGTTGAGATGCGAAAGGGGTACTTCCGGTGGACCCGTGTCAGAAGACCCGGGTTAAAAGAAGGGTTATTCCCGGCTCCAACACGGGTAGGGGTGCAGTGTGAAAGGTGCTACCCAGGTTTTTCAACCCGGGTAGCACCTAACGCACTTGATTGGTGCAATTTTTTTTTACTGTTGCTCTGGCAACGGTAAACAAATTACTCTGTCTGATGACGACAGGGCATATCAGGGTCTCTGAATTTCCTGGGTCTGCCCTGCAGTGTGAAACGGGGTCTGTGACCCTGGGATCCTCTGCTGCCCCGGCAATATCCCGGGTCTGTGAACTCGGAATATTGCCGGGGTGGTGATGTGAAAGGGGTATTATAAAGAAGATACCAGCTCCCTGCCTTACAATGTGTGGACTATCAGGTAAAATACCCATAGTTACCAGGTTCAACCTTGGTTTTTACAAACCTCTTCCTGGGCCAGTTTTATGAAACATGCGTAAGTACACTGTCAAAGGCCTCCATACCCATGGGAGGCCTGTTACGCATGGTAGGCAGCATGCTAGAGGGGGTGTGAAAACACCTGCAGTGCATACCTGGTGTATGTATGGTGGGTGGTGTAATCTATGCAGATAGTGCTTGCAATGCTGCATTCAGCACCCATCCCATTTTATTTGGAGCAGGTGCCTAACATTTAAGTTAGGGGTCAGAGCACAGAAGTGCAAGGATACAATGGGCCTGATCCAGAGCTCCGATGTTACACTGAGCGCTGTAGCGCTCAGCGTAACATCGGTGCTC
>WWET01001144.1:62073-76557 GCA_011038615.1 Limnodynastes dumerilii | reverse complement strand
AAATATAATAAATTAAACAAAAAACATATGGATAGCATGCAGATTTTCCTTTTTGTTTTCTTTTTTAATTTGGTTTGATTTTGTCTCTCACAGACTTTAAATTATACACATTACACACCAATTGCTTTTTTAAAGAAAAATATTTATTTAATGAAAAAATTATAAAAGTTATTTTATTTTTGGGTAAATTAATAAAAAACTAAATAATTTTCTTTGACAAGGCAATTGATATAAACTATGTATCATGTTAGGTATCAAGGAGTGAAAATTATATTAAATAATGTTAACCCTAAGGACGAGCTGTTACTTATGGGCCACTGCTGTAGGCTTGCCCCCAGGCTAAAATTTGCCAGCCAACCCCTGCACGGAACCCTTGTTATCACCATACAATACACATTGCATCCTTGTTATTGTCATACAATACACATTGCATTTTAGTGACTGCATACAATAATAGTTTTATTTTGTTATTAGCAGTGTGGTCTGCATATAAATGTTATTTGTTAAGTAAAGCAGCATTAGACTATTTCTATTCATATTTGTCTATCAAAATAGCAACGTTATTTATATGAACAGGACAAACTTAATAATATAAAAGTTTTAGTTTCAATGTACCCATGTGATATATAGAATTAAAAAAATATATTTACTGGGCTACATTCAATTAAAACAAATGTCTGTAAGTAAAACTATATGAGGAATGAACTAATAAAACATAGAAATCTACACATATTAAATATTCCTCCATCCAGCCTTTCTGCCCAATCCTTCTGTGTGTTTCTCTATAGCCATCCAATAACCTCCTCCATGTGTGTGTCTCTACAGCTATCTCCCCTCCATGAGAGTGACTCTACAACCATCCAATCCTCTCTCCTTGTGTTTGTTTGTGTGTGTGTGTGTGTGTATGTGTACAGTCATCCTTTCTGCCCCTTCCTCTTGTGTGTCGGACCAGCCAGCCTTTCTGTCCCATCCTTTGGTGTGTTCAGTAAGCCTTATTGCCCCTTCCTTGTGCGTGTCCAGTCAGGCTTATTGCCCCTTCCTTGTGTGTGTCCAGTTAGCCTTATTGCCCCTTTTTTCTGTGTGACCATTCAGCCTTAATTCCCTTTCTTCTATGTGTCCAGTCAGCCTTATTGCCCATCCTTCTGTATCCAGGCAGTATTTTTGTCCCCTTTTTTATTCTTTTCAGTCAGCCTTATTGCCCTTTCTTCTGAGTCCAGTTAGCTTTATACTCCCTTTTCTGTGTATCTGCCCCACCTTTTGTGTCCAGGCAGCCTTATTGCCCCCTCCTTGTTTCCATTCAGCCTTTTTGCCCCCTCCTTTGTCCAGCCAGCCTTATTTCCCCCCTCCCCGGTGGGCGCCGGTGCCTGCCAGCTCCACCCCTTTTTGCAAGGGGGTGGAGCCTTCTCTGAGAGTGCACCCCTGCTTAAAATGTGATTGGGGTCATAATTAGAGCAACCACGTGTGTATGTTGGTGAGGTCGCCTAGAGGTGTATTGTATTCCCCTGGTTCCCTGGCAGTACAGTCCGACTCTGCTGTGAGGTCCTGTGATGATCTCTATGATCATCGCAGGACATTTTATTCATGCTTCATATGAATCAAGTCCTGCGTATGTGCAGAGAATCCATTGCGGGACTTTGAAAATTTCAGAGTCCCAATATGAAAAAACTGCGTAAGTTTTCTATTTTTAACATTAATTAATAATTGAAATTATAGTATGAAAGTATATTTTTATTCTAAAATGTTTACCTTTATACAGTTAGATTTATTTCAGCAGACTCCCCATACATGCCCCCCTTTTCCTCCCGCTAATAACAGCTATTAGCGGGAGGAAAACGGGTATACGGGGAGATCGCTGGAAAGACCCTAACGCCGCTCCCAGGTTTTGTAAATATAACGAACTGCCAACCTGCTCTGAAAAGAACGGGGCAGCGTTATATACATGCATCGCCATGAAAACTGTGGCGATCCATGGTTTGGAAATATCAAAAACCATTCTTACATAAAAATGGGCATTATCACAGGACAATTATCTTTATAAATAGAGCAATTAGATTGAGAGGCGAAGTTTCTTAGGTGAACTAATTTATAAATCATATTAATTACATGTAAGGCTACACTTTGATCATAGGAATTACCTGCCTGTGGTGTGATTGAAGTAATGTATAAGTAGAATGTGAATTATCAGCTGCTTAAAATGTGCTTGGGGTCATAATTAGAGCAACCACGTGTGTATGTTGGTGAGGTCGCCTAGAGGTGTAGCGCATCACTAGTATAATGAGATGAAATGTTTGCCTCGGTCTCTAATAGAAGAAACCGTGCGTTTAGCTGCTGCTGCTATCTATCGCATGACAAGATTCCCTTCGCGGCTCAAGTTAAATTTCCCGCCTTTCGTCTCGTGCAGGTAACAACACCTTGTCAGAAAAAAGAGCGGGGGGCCGCCAATTTAATTTCATTATTTCACTGTGTCAGCAGGTAGTAGTAGCCTGTGTGCGCCATGCTGTCATTTTCTCTTCCTCACGTCTCGATAAACATAGGCTATATAGCCACATACGTTTGTTGTGGAAACATGCAGTAAATAAGTAAACCGTACGCTAGCTATATCCTTGCGCTATTTCAGTATGCTGCTGTGGTTTACCGTGTCTCAAGAACTGAAACTTAAGCTCTGATTTGCCTTATACATATGATTTGTGTGATAATTTCCTATATGTTATAAGGAAATGTACCCAATATTAGAATATGGAATTAGACGATATTGATAAGTGCTTTGAATATTTAACATACCAGCCAACATAACCTTTTTAACAGTAAAAATATTGTGTCGAATAAATGGATGGAATTTTATTGAAGTAGGTTAGGACTTTTGGAGAAATAACTTGAAAAAGTAGAAACCAAATAAGTACATTTTAAAAAGGTATCAGACATGTATCTCTCCTTTATCCACTTTAAAGTTGTGGCCAGTATACAGTTTAACATTAATTGTGAAATATTATAGTAAATATGTAGTTTAAGATAATTACAATGAACATTTTTCACAATTTGACAGTTGTTAACAATTGCTTTTAAACCTTTCTTCCATTCACTGTTAAATGCACCTTTAAGTAAGGTATTCAGTTGCATCTTACATTTTTGCTCCCTGATGAATCTGGGCCATAATAGCAAAAAAACTGAAAACCTTTACGTAGCATCTGTCTCACAATGTCTAAATTTAAAAATATGAAAATAGTTTATATTTATATGGGAATTTTTTCTTGTGAATAACGTACAAATCCTATAGATAACCATCATACATTTTCAATATCATTACCTTTTGTTACCTTACTCCCTGGAAAATACAGAAAAATATTTAAACTAATGTAGAAAAAAATAGAAACAGTTGTGAAAATTACAAACAAATAAAAACTAGAAGAACAGGATCAAAAAAAGGGATCACTACTATGGTTTAACACTTTGTAGAGCAAGCTTTTGCAGTTACAGCCATCATTCTATTTGGATAAGTCTACAACTCTGATCACTTAGATTATGGAATATTTAACTATTCTTCCTCAGTTCCTAAAACAAAAAATATTGGGATACTGTGCCAATTATGTGATACAATAGACTCCTTGATACCATATAACAATATAAAAATTTATTAGAATTATAAAACACACATTGTATAAAAATCCACCATCGCTATGGGAGGATGAAGAAATGAACTAATCTGCTCCCGCGTTCCCAAATGGAAAAGTAAATAGATGGATATGAGGAGACAACTCTGCCGCAGGTGGAAGAGGTGGATATACCGGGCTCAGACCACAATAGAATCTGTCAGGACTTACTTGCTTGTTTTACAGACATACCGACATCGTCGGCATGTGGTGGATGCTGTGTTGACCAGATCCTGGCTGTGATTGGAGCGCATATAGTGAAGGAGCTTGTGGTGGTTACTCAATGGGGTGAAGCTGTGGGAGCTGTCCTCACTAGTAATAGCAGTGGTTAAAAAGCACTTACGCATTTCATCGCTATGCTGAGATTTCCTCAATTGCTAGAATTTTTGAAGTTCAGCCAAGTTTCGTAGTTAGTGTTTCACTTCTTTCTTTTCTTGCAAACCCGTCATCCAGACCAGTTTTGTGTAAATCTTGTGAGATAAATGTCAGATTTACAAAATTATTAATTTCAGTCATATAGACTTGTAAATATTTCAAAATTGGCTTGTTTTCCTGCTCAGTCTTCCAGAGACAACTTGATGTAGCCAAGTGTTGGTGGTACCATATGTGCTCCACTTCTTGAATAAAAACTTTGAATGATGATCAGAGAAGGCATTTGAAGACATTCTGGCCCTGAGTTAGTGTCTTAGCGGATCCGCATTAAGGATCCGCGAAAACTCTAACTCAGGGCCAAAATGTTTTCAAATGGCTTTTCTGATCATCATTCAAAGTTTTTCAAAGAATAAATGGAGGTTATAAATGTTAATATGTGGCTGTTTTTTTGTTGTTGTTTTTTTAACTTTATTTTCACAGATCTGGTAGGCTGCTACTTTAAGGTGGGTGTGCAGGCACCGCCTCAAAAATTCCATTTTAGAAATGCAGACAGTCGAAAGCTTATTTTCGTTATCACTGTTTTGAAAGTGTTATTTATTAGAAACTTTAACTAATGAATGGATGAGTATGCCAAATAAATTTTTCGGCATACTTAACCATTCATTAATTTGGAAACCGCCACCACATACACATTGCATTGTGGGAGCATCGCTGCAGACCTGCCACCCAGGTGAGTATTACAGGGGACTCTATGGGGAGTTTTAAGGTCAGGCTCTGGGGAGATGATTAATAGGGTTAGGCCGCAGGGAAGGGAGTTTTAGGGTTAGGCTGCAATGAAGGGATTCTTAGGGTCAGGATGTGAGAAGAAGAGGGTTAGGATAATGGAAGGGGAGGGTTAGGGTAAGGATTTGTATACTGTTGGGGTTTCTCCATGGTGAGGCAGAAGTAATCGATTTGAGAGCCACTTTGGAACTGTTTGGGAGAAAATAGCTGTTCTTGCTGCCAACCTGCACCCATAGGGCTTTATATGACCCATAATTAAGTTCTCTACCAAACCCTGTTAACTTTAACTTATATCTTTACTATAATTCGGCTACGAGTTTATTTTAAAGCTAAGAAACCAAAATATCCTTATAATAATCACAATCATAATTTGTTTTTCAGTTGTAGAGTTCTGTCTTATGCTACTATAAGTAAGCATGTTTTACACCTACCTACTTCTGGGCAAACGAGGGATCCTGTCCAAGATCTGGATAGCTGCACACTGGGAGAAGAAACTGACCAAGGCTCATATATTTGAGTGCAACCTTGATTCAGCTATTCAAAGCATCATGGCTCCAAAGGTATGTGATCATATGTTTTTGTATATAGTGATTTTTTAAAATGACTGGACTGTTGCACTAAGGCTTTAATATATGCAGTAGATAGATAGACAGACGGATAGAAATGGCTCTAGTTTAAATGTAAATGTTTTCCATTCATTACTCATGATTTTGGTTCAAGTGTTTTAACATATTTCTAACCACCTGACCAGGTTATGATCGCGCTAAGAACTTCAGGTCATTTACTTCTCGGAGTAGTGCGGATCTATCACCGGAAGGCAAAATATCTACTAGCAGATTGTAATGAAGCTTTCCTCAAAATGAAAATGACCTTTCGCCCGGGTAAGTAGACCTTCCTATCCATAAAATGAATGAATATTTTGTATTGTGTGCTCATAGTATATCTTGTATCTTTATTCAGGTGCTCTAGATCTTTCAGAAGGTGACCAGGAAGCCAGTTATAATGCCATCACCCTCTCAGAAGAGTTTCATGAATTTGATACCCAGCTACCTAATTTAAAGTAATGTTTCTGTAGAGTGTTTTTTCATTGCTTTTGTTTTTCATTTTTATTATTACATTTTTTCCTATTTGGTCACATATAAGAATGTAAATTTCCTTTACAGCTTTATCACACACTGGTCTATTTTATTTATCAACTTCAGTATTTTTTATGGGGAGGGGTGCATTTTTTATTTTTGGTGACATTTTAGTTAACTTTAAAAAGGAAACCCATCAGGCTACACATAAATTACATTTATTTATGCATTATTTGGGTGCTATACATAGCAGTAAAACTAATTTATACAATAGAAAAATAGTAAGATATTTTATATTTTTATACAACTTTAACTATAAATCCTATGAAATATTTACTTGTATAATTACTTTTTTATTAAAACAAAAATATGAGATGTAATGTCAGCCACCTCATCTTCTAATTTAATGTTGGAGAGTTTATATTCTTGGTAGAGCATCCATAGGTATTAAAAGAGAAAGAGGGCATACGTATTTGATAATTGTAGGGTGGCTGCTGGTAGCAATGAGGAAAAGCAAATTGTCGTCCCAGTTATTCTGCTGAGAAAGGTTTAAAGGGCTGCCTGTCTTAATCTAGGATGTTTCTGAAACAGCACAATAATATGATCCCATTGTATGAAGCACGTATGAAGCAGCATGGTGACCATCCCTGAGAACAGTTAACGAGCTATAGTATTATTATGCTTTACTGTTATAATAAAGACCTCATTTTTGGTCTGTTCTAAGTACAGGTTTGCCTCTGGATTAATAGGAAATAATCCATTATTTATGTGGGGTTTTGTTTGTTCAAACATATGAGGTATTATTTTAATGTCAGTTTCTGCATCAGGTCAAATGTCTCTGTCCCCTGTGTTATTATTTCTGTACTTTTTTTAAATTCATTTGTTATATTGAGGGTTTTGTTGGATTTGTTTTTTAATAATTAAAATGTTTATGTATGTATTAATAATTAATCACTATTATAATTTTTTTTATATGCACCTCACATAATGACTACCGTTTAGCATCCTCTTGCATTTCATGCTTGCTAGAGGTATTCCCTTTTGTCAATACATTTTTAGTACTTCTGTATTGGTGGAGGTATGCAATGTATGCTTTTTACACAAAAAAACACATTAGTTCACCTTTAATGAAGTGTAAAAACAGTTTTATGCTATATATAAAGAATTATACTATGAATTGTTGGCAATAATATCAACCTTCCTGTTTTCCTTTTCTTTTTCTTTTTTTTTATTGTGTTTACAGTTAGTTACATAAAACCTGAAACTCTTGCATAATATCTTAAATATTAATCTTACTAAAATTAACTTTTGAGCCTACTGTAAAGGACACAAAAAATAACATAACATGAGAACAACCTCCTGGTGATCACATATCAAATAAATACCTTTGTTAGTGTATTTAATAAGGCTTCAAGGGGGAAAGGGGAAAAGTCCGGAAAGCAACAATTCAGATGTCTCTTTCAGTCGTCTGTGGTAAATTCTGACCCAAGCCTGCCATGTGGATGTTCTGGACTACCTCCACTACCGGACAATGCCACTGTCCCTGCAATACATGCACGTTGGTCAGTTGCAGCAACATTCTCTGTCTCCTGCCAAAGAATAGATCCTGGTGAACGCCCTATACAAGCAATGGATGTCACCAGGCCATCAGAGAGGAGAGGGGAACCTATAAAGCTATGGGAAATGCACTATGTTTTTTAGGTCTTGGGAGAGAGGAAGCCTTCCGCTTTCGTATGGAATGTTTTTTTCTTTCTTGGTATGCTCCCTGTGAGGTAAAAGCCACCAAAATTTCTTTTACATCAGAAGCTGCAGTATGAAAGGCTGACTGAAAGCTGCTTTAGTTCCCAAGCTCACTGTCTGGATTCCTGAGTGACAAGCTATCTGGGTGAAGTTCTTTTCCTGGGAATTCCTCCTGAAGGCTCAGCCTCCCTAAAACCTGGCAGTAAATTCCCTTTTCCAAATACCTGCACCATTGTATGATATGATTTATGAAGCAACAGCCTCTGTTAGTATTAGTTTTCATGGTTTCGTATTTACACTGTTATATTGTGATACTTATGTAGTAACAATTTCTGGACCGTATTTACACCTAAGAAGCTTCTGCAGATACTTAGTAAATGACCTAATATACATGTGTAAATCATTTACGCAATCTATGTACCAGTTAGGTATATAGATTGCATCCGTGAAGTATTTTAAAGACAAAGAGTAGTTTAAGTAGAAAGAGGCGGCGTAATGCCACCTCAGGGAGTGATTAGTTAGAAGGGGGAGGGATTTAGATTAGGCGGGAAGGAAACTCCGCACGATTAGATAAGGTTGCCCTATGGCATTCGTAAGTGCCATAAGGTACCTAAAAACGAAGTACTGGATAAGAGCAGGATGGGTGAGTTAGGCGCGGATGTGTCCGCACCTAATTTTCTCGTATCTGCAAATACGGTAATTTGTCATTAGTATGTGAAATTAATGGGGGAGACTATAATAGACCGGATAGGAATTTTTTTAATTCCCAGAAGTTATCTTTACATATTCCTTATCACAGGAACAGATTGCTAGGGGAGCAAGCCACATGACTGTATATTCCAGTGGGACATCTCTCCAGAGTAGAATACCTTGCCTATTCTGGGGGCAGCAGTGCTCATAGATGTTACTGATTGGAGATGTGAATATTTCTTTAAATCTATGTTGAGTCTGAAGGAGGATATATTGTTTGGTAGACATCTCAAGGAGGTGTCCAGATACATACGTGAGGCTTCTTTGGGCTCCTCTTCTGTTGTTTTAAGAGCTTTGGCTGCATTCTTGAAGGCAAATTTGGAGCTCTATAATAGGACAGATCTGTTTGGATCATATATGAATAGAATTATTGCTCATGTCACATGAGGTAAAAGTATTGTTCTTCCAGTTAAATCCAGAACTCAAAGGGGGGCTTTCTGGTCCACCTTTCGCTATGGACAGGATTCTCCAATGGTCAGTAGACCAGAAAGATCGGCCCAAATTCTTCTAAGAAGCAGAGTTCTTTACAGTTTTCCTCACTCCTCTCATCAGGTCCAGTGAGAGCTCATCTGTTAGATTTTAGAGATACCTAAAGATCTTGATATTCAGTTTCTTTCTCTCTTGACTGCTTGGGCAGATCCTGGCTCTTGCTAGGCAACCAGAATGCTGCTCATCCAGGAAGCTGGATGACAGTAATCGTGGCTGTTGGTAACCAGCCAGGTTGCTGTGTAAACAGCACAGCCATAGCTTTCACTGCAGGTAATTATAGTAATAATAGTAATTAATAGGTACCACTTCATACTTAACAGCCAAGAGGTTCCCAAGCTCTAATTTGCTGTTCTGTGTTTAAATGGCCAACAAGAAGCACTCTCCGTTGCTGGTGATATTGTATGTTCTAGCCATTTTGTCAGTTTGCCTTACCCTGCTGTTCTGTTGCCTTGGTAGCATTACTTCTTGTTAGTCTCACATTTTGTGCTAATTTTCCATTTGTCTTTTGTTTCTGTCCAGTCTCTCCATGCTTCTGTAGTGTTTGCACTTTTCTCCTGGCTCTCTGTTAGTCCGTGAACTCGGGATCCTTCCTACATCTGTTGTACCTGTTTATGTGTATTCCTAAACATGGGCACTCAGGGTCTTTCTTGTACTGGTAATCTTAAAAATGTCAATATTTATTGATATGTATTAAATTAATGAATTTATGATTGCTTCAAAGCTAAATATGAAAAAAAAAACACAAACAAATCCAACAGTGTGAACACTGGAAATAAAATTAAAAATATCCCACTCATTTGCAACTTCTTGTTATGATTTTATTTACAACTAATTTATTTAATTTATATACTTAATTTCACCATCTTAAATTGAGATCACTCAATCTAGCGGCCAATCATACATATATATTGTCTATGGTAGTGACTCATCTTCACAGATTAATCAATGAAAATAGTATCAACCTTTATTGCAGGGTTCACTGTATATCTATAGGAATCAAATCACTACTGTGTCCAACAAATTAGCAGTGAACACTACAATATGTATATGACTGGTCTCCCATTTTAATCAGATTTATGATATACTGAATGTTAGGTAATATGTATTCAATATGGCTTAACAATTGCCATTGAAATGTAAATCTATGTATCAACACAGTGTTCAAGTTTACATAAGGAGATCACTGTACTATATATATAGTTTTTACTTCCCTATGTGTTCACCATGTTATGTTCTATACCGGAATGTGAAATGCACTTTTTTTGTTCAAATATACAGTTTAATTGATGTGGTGGATCATTTCACATTGAACCAGAGCCGGGTTGAAGACATCACAATTAGAGAGGATTATGGAAAACAGTTTCATAATAGTTTTGGTGAGAATATTTAAAAGGTCATAATCTAATTTACCATATTTAACTTTTTTAAATATACTTTACATGTTATTAGCTCATTTACTATGACTTACAGGATGTTATTCAGATATTCATTTATCTCCTATCTCTTTATCTGTATATATGCATATGTGTGTGTGGGTTTATAAAATGTGTGTGTGTAAATGTTATACAGGGGATTACCCAGATACGTTCAGACAAGACGCTCCCAAGGATGACACCTTTGATGTAAGTGCCAGTAGCTTCTTACCGGAGCAGATGTTTGTGACCCCAAAGGGAGAGGAAAGAGATCTTTTTACCCATGACTGCTTTGGAGATGAAGGAGAAACAACAGACTTTTTTGGTATGCGATATTGGTATCTAGTGTATAGCCAGCTTAACACATGGTTGTTCTTAAGTGCAGACATTTAGAAGCAATGTAGCTTCGGTAGCACGATGTAGAAACTGTACTTTGCAAAACATTGGAACACCCTGAACAACTTTTTTAATCAATATGTGCAGAGAGCTCAGGTTGTAGAATTTCATTCTGTTCAATGGTTTTCTGGGCATGTGTAGTGTAAAACACTATAAATCAGCCATTTTATTGTTGCATGGAAGGAACTGTTGCTTTATTTAGATCTATCTTAAAAATGTAACACAGTTAGCAAAAAACAGGCGTTTTCTGAGCCAAGTGATTGGAAAATGCCCCCTTTTTTGTAAGGCTGGATACGGTTCAATGTGGAAGTGACTGTATTTTAAGGTAAGCATTATTTAAAGATGCCTAATTTTAAAAGTCAGGTTTTCACAACCGATTCCTTATTAGTAGTCACGGGCAAGCACCAGTTTCACAAACAGTGTTTGCCTTTTGCATTAAAGCAGACGATAACACTGCTTGCATCACCCTAACTTTTCACTTGCAGTCACTGAGGGTCAAATACAGAGCTGGAAGATATGCTTTAATGGTAAATATGTGGAAATGCCAATTGTAATATTTGACTAAAAAACAAAAACAAAAAACATATAAAATGTATAAAAGTAAAAAGTATATTAATTTACCCTTTGGCACATAGAAGAAACACAAGTGGGTAACCATGGTAGCTTCACACATATTAAAAGTACCGGTAATAACATTTACATCCAGATAAAGTTTCTTCATCACTTACCAAAGAATATGTTTGTCCTGCAAGTGAACTTTGGTTCAGGAGCACAAGAGATCTGTGTGACTCTCCAGATGATCCTTTTAGCAGTATATTAGTTTCATGATAAATGTAATATTAGTTATCCTTCAACAAACTAAATATAATCATTTAGACATTACTAGAATACTGTTCTAGTCTGCATTAAAGATGATCAATTGTTCAAATAACAATTATTTGTATAGCTTTGTATATTTTCCTGACAGTTCTGTGTAATTGAGATAATATATAGGGATTTGTTCTCACAAAAGATCTCTCTATGAAATAGTCATGACAGCCATGTGTGTGATTGTTACTTTTAGTTCTCAAATTAAATAAAATGTTGGTGTTTCTATTTAGATGACCATCCGCTTTATGTTGACTCTACTGAACTCTGTGTAGATGTAAACAATGAGGTGCTTTTTCCATCCAGTCCATCTTCAGAAATACTGCATTTAGAAGGTAAGTCTTCTGTTCCCTTGTATTCCCTTGTAAGTCTTCTGTTCCCTTTTGCAGTCAAGTTTTGTTATTTGATTTTAAGATGCTATACTAAAAAATCATTCCATTATTTTCTGTGGGCTGAGATAAAGCACAGTAACATTCCAAGCAAAGGTATTCCTCTACTGAAATTTCCTGATTCCCTGCTTCCACCTGAGGCAGTGAATTAGCCCGCCCCTTAAGCAAGATACACACTTGTCCAGAGGCATTGGAGGTAAGCACTCTCAACCTCCGGTGAGCGCGTAACACTAATAATGTCAATTTGCCACACCTGTTCTGCATGTACCCCTCTGTATCTAGAGGCCAAACCTCCAGTCAGATTGTTTTGATGATTCAAGAGCTTACAAGTCACACACTTCTCCACAATGATTTGGTTCATTTGTTGGGTTATGTGTATTCCATTTTTTTGAGCCCGCAAATAGGTGCCTTCAGCTCCACAACGTCCACTTTGTGTATGTGTCCACTCTCCCAAATTGTACAAGTAGGTTCTTTCTTCTTCAGTAAGTGCGATGGAACTGATCTTCCCCGGTGCATCTGCTGTACAGTTGCCTTTTAGTCTGGTATGAGCATTGACATGCCCTACAGACACAGGCTTTGTGCAACATGAAGTTCAAATTACATCCCAAGTGGCGGTTGTCTTGCATTTTCCATTCATTTTGGGGCCTGATAGGCATCCACACAGTCATTCCTTGGAATACAACCAAGTTGTCGGTATAGATCATAACTGGGCCTTCTGCTTCTTCTTGGACCATTGCCACAGCTTTCAATTCAGCAAACTGACAGGATCCATTGTTTCATGTTTCATATATCAATTATTGAGTGACTGGTTGATATGCAGCTGCTGACCACACTCTACATCAGGTTACCAAGATTGCAGATCCATCTGTGAACCATGTTATGGCCTGCTCCTCTTGTGTGAGTTGAGAGTAAGCTTCAGCCACTTGCCCTCCTGCTATTTCCAGTGGGAGAAGAACTGCCTAAGTATTTTCCAAGTTCACTATGCCAGCAAAGTTTCCCACTATCTGCGATGGTTCTTGACTGGATATTCCTCCCCTTTCAGAAAATTGGCACTTCCACTTTTGTGAAGTCTATTTTTCAGCCACAGAGGTGTGTGCTCCCAGTCATGTCTCCCCCAACCTGCCACTGGCAAGTCTGTTCTGATGTTGATTGGTTGTGTCTTGGTTGTTCTTTCCACATGTTGGAACAAAGCAACATTTGACCAGTACATTTCTGCGGAACTTACCCCTCAGGGACTTAGACCCTTGATTTTCCCTAATTTCGACTTAGCAAATATAGATCTACAAAAAGAATGGGAATCAATCCTATTACGCTGTGCCACTGACTTGATGAAAGTCTTGATGAAGCATGATCCTCTTGGATCAATATAATAAAGAAATTCAAAATCTAAGTACCAAACTGAAACCATTCGAGACAAACTCTTCTTTTATTGAACAATTTGAGGTGTATAAAAAAGAATTAGACTTGGCTGAACAAGAAATAAAAAAACGTAAGATCAATAAATTTCATAGAGACCGCGCTGATTATACAGAAAAGCAAATATTTAGCTGGCGCAAAAACAAACGTAATTTTAGGAAACAGAGGGTCACATTCTCGGCTTCTGAAGTTGATTCTAGCGATAGTGAGACAGATAACATCACCTATCAAGCTTCTGGCATATCTGATAGTAATAATTTTTTAGAGCCACGTACCCCCAATACCAGAAATCGTTTAAAAAAATTAGAAGGGGCAACCGGAAACAAACAGACTGGTCAGAACGCAGGCATATTAAAAGTGCCAAAATCTCAGAAAAAGAACAAGAAAAGGTAGAACAAAATTTACGAATTATCAATCTTTCTGGAAGAACCTTGAATCCTGATCATATTAGAATACTAAGTAAGGGACTCACATTCTCCCCATCAAACAACATGAATCGTGTAGAATGTGAAAAAGATCTCTATCTATATGTAAGAAAATTACTTCTCAAAAAATTCTTCACCAAACAATCTTCTGAGAGTGACAATATATCAACTCAGCACCACCATGATTTGGGGAGTGAGGAAGAACAACTAGCCCTCCAAATTTTGACAGAACTTAGTCAAGAATCTTACCCCTCTACCTCAAGTTCTAACTTGAAAAAGAAGTCTACTCTGCTCTATAACTAACACGATCGTCTCTGTGCACAGGTCAAGCATATAGCATCGAGCTAAACAGAAGACAAACTCCTATGATTCTTTCACCACAACAAATAAACCGTTTCTTCCTCTTCTATGGAATATCTATGAAAAACATTCCATTAAATAGAATGTAAAAATGTTATGACATTTCTTCCTCATAGAAGAAAATGAGCTTCCAATTACCAGGAGGCAAAACAGATAGACGGCTATTAAAAAATAGTTGTAGATGGGGATAGTTAATACAAACATTTGGAATGCTCCAGGGAAAACAGTGCTCAAAGCAGGAACAGTGTGTATCCATGATAGTATGTTAGTAACCAACCAACATTTACCGATATGGATATTTGTCAACGTCTATAGATAAATGTAAATAATTTGTAGCCCCTTCTCTCTCTCTCTCTCTTTAT
>WWET01001144.1:10512-25826 GCA_011038615.1 Limnodynastes dumerilii | reverse complement strand
ATCCCCTAGCGCCCAGCACTTTTTTATATTGTTCCTATCTTAAGGTTTGGTGGACCTTTTGTGCTTGGCAGCTTGTTTTAGGAGAAGTGTCATCATATCCAACCCCCGCATTTTATAAATTTTATAAACTGAACATTTACCACTTCGGCCAGTGTACCTTAATGTTACTTATATGTTATGGTGCATAATGCATTTTTTTTATTAAGCCTGTGGCTTTTTTGTGATTAGCTGTCCACTGTAGTTTGAGCATATCACTGTATTAGTTTATCCAATTATGTCCTAAGCTGTTTATGCTCCATATGAGCCTTGTTGCACTTCTTTATGCTTATCTCTCCCTTTTTGGGACATTGTAATAATTATTGTTAAGTTCATCTAGAACATTATTACCCCTGATTCTATTCACTAGCTGGATTTGTCAGCCAATGATAACAAGTAACACATATCATGGGTCTATCAGCCTTTTTTTTTTTTCCTTTGCAAACATTGTACATTTGTTCCATTTTGCTTTATTGCCTTTATTCTTTTCTTTCACTGTTTCTCGCCTTCCCAGGGCCAGATTTTCCAAGCTGCAGGTTTGGAAAAGTGGAGATGTTGCCCATAGTAACCAATCAGATTTTAGCTGTCATTCTCTTATATTTGATAGGAAATTGAGAGTTAGAATCTGATGGGTTGCTTTAGGCAACATCTCCACTTTTCCAAACCCGGAACTTAGTAAATCTGGCCCCTGGAGTAGTCTTAGGTATCCATTGTACTACATGGAATGCTTTCTGTCCACATAAAACCAAATATGCACTTTACTATTCTCATCATAACTAACATTAAGAGAAATGGAGGTACTCAGCACTGCCCTTTCATGTCACAGATATACAATGGGAAAATATATATAATATATACTCTGGTGATTGGAGGTGACCTTAACTGGACCATGGATCTGAATTTGGATTCCCGTGCAGGAGCATCCCAAAGATTACAACGTGATTTGCGACAGATGGGACGTGTTTTACATGAGCATCAGCTGGTCGATGTTTGTCAGATCCTTAACACCACAACCAGCGACTACAAATTCTTTTCCCATTCTAATCAGTTTTACTCTAGGATCGGCTACTTTCCTCTAAGTTATAGTTCCTTCTACTTCCATAAGCTCTATCGCATGGTCTGACCATGCCCTATATTTTTAATATTACTATTGGCCCATCCACAACTGAAAAAATGCACTTAAAAATTTAATGAGCTCCTCCTCCTCCAGGATCCTCACTGTAAGTCACAGCTAGAGCAGACCATAGATTACTACATTGCCCTCAACTCCATGGCGGATGTTTTCAAACAGACCTTTTTTTGTGGCACATAAGTGAGTTATTAGGGGCAATTGTATTGAAGAGAAGATATTACTTGAAATGCATAAAAAGAAGCCCAAAAAGGCAGACTGCTCTTAAAAATCCATCAACTGGAAACAGCCCATAAATCATCCCTGGATAAAAAGGTTATGATGGATTAAGCCAGGCCCGACTCTCTTAATAGGCTCCAGTTAGATAAATATAAATGGGCTATGTGGAAATGTAAAATTGGCTATTATGTAGGAGGTCATAAAACTGGGATGATGCTAAGCTAGTCCTTAGAGCTCAGAGAATGCAATCGTTCATACATCCCATTAAAACTCCCAATGGGCAACCTACTTACAACACCCAAACCATTTCACGAGCTATCTGTGATTCTATTATTAGTCCTGTAACTGCAAGTGACCTCAAGGCCAAACACAAGCTTACTAAGGACTACCCAATTCACTGTAATTTTCCCACTTTATCCCCAGAGGGCTGGGAAATAGTTCTTTTGCCCAGGTTGAACTTAAAATTAATTTAGACTTCACCTAATAGTAACAGTAATAGTACTTCATTACATATTTCAGATCCTTTAAAGATAATCTGAACCCAATGCCTACAAGGATATCTCCTGTTTCCCATGTAATCCTTAATGGCTCACATTTTGGAAATCACAAAAGAGGGAAAAGACCCATCTCTATGTACAATTTACAGACCCATATCTCTCCTTAATATCGAACTTAAACTGTTTGACAAATTGATAACTAATTGACTCAAATGTATCCTTCTCGACTTTATTTATTAGGATCAAATGGGATTTGTGCTTGGTTGAGAAGCCAAAGACAATACCAAGAAAGCTAGGACCATTAGGCTTAACTCCTGACATTTGTGGAGTGGAGTTGGGGAACGTGGTACATAAATTAGCTTTATTTGCTGATGATCTCCCATTCCTCTCCAAACCCGTTATCTCTCTCCCTATACTTCTCCAAGAGTTTAATATCTATTGGGAGATTTCTCATTTCCAAGTTGATTGTTTTTAAGTCAGCGGACCATATTTAGATATCCATTTTTTGAAGGTACGCAATTATACGCACACATGATGCAAGGTAGCACCCATGACACTCCCCTTACACGGCCATGTTGTCGGTGACTTATGCCACCATAGAGCACCCTTATCCCTATGTGTGTAGTTATTGACGTGTGTTAACCGTGCCCTCAAATGCCCATTTAAATGCACCCCCCGCCGAGTCTCACGTAACTTTGAAGGTACGGATTTCAACTACGCCCCTCCGCACGTATGTCCCCAAGTGTGATTCACAATTACGTGCCTAATGGACTTCCGTGTGTAAATTCAATGTAAATAGTGTAAATAAAGTTACTACGCGTGCGCATTTCATCCGATCCTAAAAATACGCACGCATCTCCACGTGAAAACAGATCTCTGAATCTGGTCCAGCGTCACTGGGTCTGAAAATTCCTTCAGACACCCTAGCAGGCCTCCAACCTGGCTTCTCCTGTAAGTAGAGCAAGACAGGTTTGCGTTACTTGGGGATTACAGTCACCCCACAAACAGACAACATGTACTATTTTCCAACTTTGTTAGCTAAAACTCTGACTTATGGCAGTTGGTTCTCTTCAGTTGGTGGAATCATACATGACAAAAATGACTATTTTCCCTCTCTAAACATCTGATCCTAGCTTAACCCCACAGTTAAATTTAAATTCATATTTATCTTCACTACATCTCCCATTTTTCACAGAGGATCAGAGACTCCATTTAGACATGGAAATCACATTAGAGGAAACTTGTAGCTATTAAATCTACTAGGGGTATATTTAGAAAAGTCGATTTTGCAAACAAAAACCAAAGTCCCGGGACTTTGCTGGCAATTATGCCATCGCCGTATTCACTAAAGGCAAAGTCACGGGACTTTAGCCTTTTGCAAAATCGACCCGGAAAACATCGCTGGACAGGAATCGTCCAGATGTTTGCCATTAAAAAAATACAAATCACCGTTTTCACTAAAGGCGATTTGACTAAATCGTCTGTAGATCGTCGGCAAATCGGTCAAAAACAAAGCGCCTTGTGTGTGGGGCGCTTTTAATGAAAGCGCCCCACACCGTACCTGAAAAACACATTTCAATATATTTGACATGTTTTTCTCTATTCAAAATGCAAGTGCAGCATGTCTGGAATGCTTAGCATGGCTGCGCTGATAGAACTACAAGGCTCAGCATTGCTGAGCCTTGTAGTAATATCAGCATGTTAAGCCTTCTAAGCATGCTGCGCTGTATCTGGTGCTAGAAAAAAAAATAGTGTTGAAAAAACATACACAAATACATGTACATACATGTGTGCCTAAAATATACATTTGCACTGCATAATAATGCCCCCTACTCTGTAAAATTACCCCAGATGACGCTCACTAGAGCCCCCTAATGTAAATGACGTCATCATTTCTATAAAAGGGTGCCCTCTAGTGCCCGAATGGTCATTAGGAGCAGTGCCGAAGAAGAGGAAGGAGCCTGTCGTCGGGGCAAGTGCTGGAAGAGGCCGAAGAGCAGAAGGGAGGACCAGAACATCATCTTCTAGCAAGTGGACAAGATTCTTCAAGCAACAGGAGAAGATTACCTGCAAAGAAAAAAGAAGAAACTACAAGCAACGAATACCAAGAATGATGACAGCTAAACGGTGAGTCTGAAAGATTTTTTATTTATTTATGCATCACAATTTAGTTTAAAATATATTTATTAATAAACAGGGTGGCCACCTGGGGTAATTTTACAGAGTAGGGGGCATTATTAAATGTATATTTTAGGCACACATCTATATACATGTATTAGTGTATGTTTTTTTTCCGGCACCGTATACAGCGCAGCATGCTTAGAAGGCTTAACATGCTGACACTGATATTACTACAAGGCTCAGCGATGCTGAGTCTTATAGTGCTATCAGCACAGCCATGCTAAACATTTCAGACATACTGCGCTTCTGTTTGTTTTGTTTTTTTGTTTTATTTAAACATAAAGCGACAGCGATTTTTCCAGGGAAAATCGCTGTGCTTTTCTATAGAAAAGCACAGCGATTTAGCCCTTGAAAAATCGATGCATCTCGACGGGGATTTAAAATCGTGTTGAAAAAGTGTCGGTTAGTGAATATCACGATTTTTTTTTTTAAATCGCTGTAAAATTGCAACGAGATCAGACGATTTCAAATCACTTGAAAAAATCGACTTTAGTAAATATACCCCTTAAAGCCTCTTCCGCTTCAGGCCTAGACAGTCTGACACCTTAATACTACAAGAAATATGCTCCTGTTCATGCTCCATTTATGACTCCCATGGCCGCAGGTACGGTGAAAGGGATTGCTTCTACTCCCTTTAATATTCTTAATGGAACGAGACGGGGCTGCCCCCCATCCCCATTGATTTTTACGCTACTCATTCAACCACTGGCTACTCTGATACATGCTAATCCTTATGTGTCTGGAGTCTGATGGCCACAATTCCTATATAATATTTCTATATGTGGACAATGTCCTCCTTTCCCTATCTGACCCTCGCATTTCCCTCCCATCAGTATTTAAAGAGCTTTATAAATATGGCCTTCACTCTATAAAATTAACCTACATAAAACCAAAATCCTGGATTTTTATCTCTTAGACCCCGAATGTGAATGTCTATTACAAATGTTTCCATTTAAATGGAACCTTTAAAAAATCAAATATCTAGGAATATATTTGACAAAAACATATAACCAACTCTACCAGGCATTGAATTCTTTATTTATTTCCTGGATCGGTTGTATCACCTCAATTAAAATGAATGTCCTTCGGAGCATTCTCCAACTTATCTCTATTATGAGATATTACAGTGCATCTGGAAATTATTCACAGCACTTCACTTTTTTCCACATTTTGTTATGTACAGCCTTATTACAAATGGAATAATAATTTTTTTTCCCTCCAAATTCTACACACAATACCCCATAATGACAACGTTAAAAAAAATTTTTCTTAATAGTCAAAAACTAATAAATCACATGTACATAAGTATTCACAGCCTTTGCCATTAAGCTCAAAATTGAGCTCAGGTGTATCCTGTTTCCACTGATCATCCTTGAGATGTTCCTACAGCTTAATTGGAGTCCACCTGTGGTAAATTCTATTGTTTGGACATGTTTTGGAAAGGCACACCCCTGTCTTTATAAGGTCCCACACTTGACAGTGCTTGTCAGAGCAGAAACCAAGTATGAAGTCAAAGGAATTGTCTGTAGACCTCAGAGACAGAATTGTCTCAAGGCACAAATCTGGGGAAGGGTACAGAAACAATATCTGCTGCTTTGAAGGTCCCAATGAGCACAGTGGACCCCATCATCCGTAAATGGAAAAAGTTCGGAACAACCGGGACCCTTCCTAGAGATGGCCGGTCGTCTAAACTGAGCGATTGGGGGTAAAAGGGGCCTTGTCTGGGAGGTGATCAAGAACCTGATGGTCACTCTGTTAGAGCTACAGCATTCCTCTGTGGAGAGAGAAGAACCTTCCAGAAGGGCAACCATCTCTGCAGCAATCCACCAATCAGGCCTGTATGGTAGAGTGGCCAGACAGAAGCCACTCCTTAGTAAAAAATACATTGCAGCCAGCCTGGAGTTTACCAAAATGCACCTGAAGGACTCTCTGACCATGACAAACAAAATTATCTGGTCTGATAAGACAAAGATTGAACTCTTTGGCGTGAATAAAATATGATTTAGCAGGAAATTCTGGCGTTCTGGCGCTCACTAGTATTACCCTCCCAAACAAAACATGTATCTGAATGGTACTTAATTTAGACTAAGAATTGATGACTCAAGTAATGGTGTAATGACACTCTAAAATATCAAGTATTATTGCAAATGTCCAATGCGAATGTTCAACGTCCAGAAAAGGAGTTCATATTTCCAAAAGGGGGTATAATGCAAACAGGTCTCCTGCTGGGCTGTAATAACACTTATGTTGTTTATGGCTGTGTTCATACAGTATAAGTTAGCAAGTTTTTAAATACTGGTGATTATGCTTACTGTTCGCTTACTGTTCGTAGATTTTTTGGAAGAGCTGGAATGTAGCGTTTACTGTCGATGATCCCGATCACTGCATGTGTCTCTATATTGTGTGCGCCGTCCTCGCTGGTTGTGTGTCGCGTAGCTAGGCAACGTCAGCTGGGAAGGCCACTCTGCCGAAATCTCCCTCTGCTGTCTCCGTCCAGTCAGCCTCTTGTTGCTCGGTTCAAGGTGGACTTTCGGTAGGATGCAGTGTCCAGGAATTAAGGATGCAGAATAAGCGATATAGTGGAGTAACTTTTATTCAATATTGGTGATACAGCAAAACGTAAGTATTATACTCACAAAGGTTGCGGACATGTATAGATGTCCTAGTAATGCTTTTAAAGAATTCAATCTGTGTATATAATTATAATTCAGCGGACTTTTGGGGCTGTGCCTGAGTATTGTGTAAGGAAGGGCACTACTGTTTTGTTGTCCTCTTGTTTTGTTGTTCCCCTCCAGGGATTGAATTGTACCTACATGTAATTCATAGCAATATACATGTATTTTATGCTAAATGTTTTTTTACTTTATTTTATCTTATTTTACCTGTATTTTTGATTATCATCAAAATAAGTTTGATTAAGAAACATTCAATCAAAAAATTCAGAATTAATAGTTCCAATTAACGCTTTAACTCCATACCCATATCCGATTGCATAACAGAGAAATTCACAGGGTACTCTGACAACCAATGAGGGAGGGATATTTAAACTTACCGCAAATTATAGCACGTAATGACCCTGAGGAAGTCAGCTCGGCTGACGAAACGCGTTGGTCCAGTACACACAGATTGAATTCTTTAAAAGCGTTACTAGGACATCTATACATGTCCGCAACCTTTGTGAGTATAATACTTTTTTTTTTTTTCTGTATCACCAATATTGAATAAAAGTTACTGCACTATATCGCTTTTTCTGCATCCTTAATTCCTGGACGCTGCATCCTACTGAAACGCTACCTTGAACCGAGCAACAAGAGGCGGACCGAACGGACACAGCAGAGGGAGATTTCGGCAGAGCGGCCTTCCCAGCTGACGTTGCCTAGCTACGCGACACACAATCAGCGAGGACGGCGCACACAATACAGAGACATTTACAGTGATCGGGATCATCGACAGTAAACACTACATTCCAGCTCTTCCAAAAAATCTACGAACTGTGAGCATAATCACCAGTATTTAAACTTGCTAACCTATACTGTATGAACACAGCCATAAACAACATAAGTGTTATTACAGCCAAGCAGGAGACCTGTTTGCATTATACCCCCTTTTGGACATATGAACTCCTTTTCTGGACGTTGAACATTCGCATTGGACATTTGCAATAATACTTGATATTTTAGAGTGTCATTACACCATTACTTGAGTCATCAATTCTTAGTCTAAATTAAGTACCATTCAGATACATGTTTTGTTTGGGAGGGTAATACTAGTGAGCGCCAGAACGCCAGAATTTCCTGCTAAATCATATTTTATTCACGCCAAAGCATATTTTATTTTATCACCTGTCAAGTAAGTGGATACTTGACCAGTTCAGGCTGCCTAGTAAATTAGGAGGGAGGGAAATGAGGAAGCGCCCTGACCTATATATGTGCACTATTGTATATTGATATCTATATTCTTTGGTGTGAATGCCAGGTGTTATATTTGGAGGAGACCAGACTCCACACATCACTAGGCCAGTACCATTCCTACAGTGAAGCATGGTGGTGGCAGCATCATGCTGTGGGGATGTTTTTCAGCGGCAAGAACTGGGAGACTAGTCAGAATAGAGGGAGAGATGAATGCAGCAATGTACAGAGACATCCTGAATGAAAACCTGCTCCAGAGCACTCTTGACCCTTTACTGGGGCAACGGTTCATCTTTCAGCAGGCCAGACTTGAATCCGATTGACCATCTCTGGAGAGATCTGAAAATGGCTGTGCACAAACACTACCATCCAACCTGATTGAGCTTGAGAAGTGCTGCAAAGAGGAATGGCTGAAACTGCCCAAAGATAGGTGTGCCAAGCCTGTGGCATCATATTCAAAAAGACTTGAGGCTGTAATGCTGCCAAAGGAGCATCTACAAAGTATTGAGCAAATACTTATGTACATGTGATTTCTTTGTTTTTTTTATTTTTAATAAATTAGCAAAAATCTCAAAAAAAAAAATATTTTTTACGTTGTCATTATGTGGTATTGTGTGTAGAATTTTGAGGGGAAAAAGTGAATTTATTCCATTTTGGAATAAGGCTGTAACATAACAAAATGTGGAATAAGTGAAGTGTTGTGAATACTTTCCGGATGCACTGTATGTTTGAAACAATCTTTCTTTAAAGGCCTCATTCATGAGCTTAATATCTTATTGACTCCTGATCCTCCTGACTGTAGTGAAGTTTTTGAAAAAGCTTGGAATAGAGATCTCGCTAAAGTGCTGGACTCTGAGGACTGGGAAGACATCTGAGAATGTGTAGCTTCCTCCTCTTTATGCGTCATAATAAAATAAACCAATATAAGTTATATTATTGATGGTACCTGGTACCGACTAGTGAAACTAAATTTTCTCCTAAAATTTATGACCGAAGTTGGAGGGGGTGCACAGCCCTGGGTTCCTACGTATTTACACATTTGGTGGGATTGCCGCAGGATAAGAGCACTTTGGTTGCGTGAGGGATTTTCTCTTAAATCTTCTAGATATTGCCATTCCTTTCCAGAATACTTTCTCCTTCCCCTGGGTGTCCCTAAAGCTATAGCTAGCTAGAATTGGTTAATCTTACATTTGACATCTGCAGCTTCATGCATAATAGCTTTGAATTGGCGACAAAAAGTTGTTCCCCCTTTCTGCAATGTTATTGACAAGACCTTAGACAGGATGCAGACCTGATAACGTTGAGTCACTTATGCGCGCAAGGTGCGTAAGTGGCCTGACTTCACTGGAGGTGTTACGATAGACGGAACTTTGTTCCATACGAGCCCATTTCAGAGGAAATGGCCTGTGCTTCCCCCCGCCTGCTAAAGGAGACAGGAGGAAGCATGCAAAGTGTACGGTGTGGGAGGGGGCCTGCAGAGTGAATGCAGGCTTATGGCAGCGTGAGCTGCCATAAAGCCCGCACGAGAGGGGAGTGACAGGGGGCATGCACTTCCCTCCCTCTCTTGCACGTACAGACCTCCACATGTACGGAAAATGTGTAGTGATCTGGATCCGGTCCCTTGTCTGTAAACAAATGGATACATGACATGCATTATATTAAATACTGCTATAAATTTTGTAAGGTCTGGCAACTCTGGGCTTCCCATTTTGGAGCCTCCTTCCATGCCTTCTATTTAATATCCAGAGTGATCTCTTTAGCTTACCTTATTTCTTCATCATCATTCTATTCTTCCTTTTCTCCCCCACCTTTTTCCTTCCTCTTTTCCCTCCTTTTCTTTTTAATTTTCTTTTCTCCTTTCTTTTCTCTTTTTCTCTCTTCCTTTCCTCCTCTTCTTCCTTTTCTTTCTTCTCATTCTTCTTGCTCTAGAACAGATGGCCACCCATCCCCCTTTGCTCTCTCTATCGGTTTTTTGTTCACACTTATCTGAATAAAATCCTCCAGGCACCAGACATCAGGTTACTTCGAATGCGAACTGAAACTAAAAGATATGTACTTCTGCTATGTTTCTTACTTGGATAATAAATAAAACGTAAAAAAAATGGCTATTTTCCTGAAATTTCTGTATCTCATGCAAACGATTTTTAGTTCATCTTTCATCCTATTTGTGGGCCGGATTCACACCACCGGACATATTGCATATACGTTTGGTGTATATGCAATATACGTCCAGTGGTGTGAATCCGGCTCTGTTTTTGGACTTTTAAAACATCTGCCATGAATTTATATGGAAAGACAAAATCTTTTGATTGAAATCCCAAGGTGGATTCCACATCTCTAAAACTTCCACTAGAAATACAACTTGGAGACATTCTGCCTGATCCAGACTTATGCCCGCTTGTGGTTTTACGCTTGCCATAGTCATAAAAAGGCTGTTTTTCATGTTCTGCGCATGCGCGTGGCAGATGTTACGACCAGAAACTCTGAATGTACTTACGTGACTAAGTTCCACAGCGTAAATACGAACGAAGGGGCGTGGCAGCTATACGACAACCGTAATTACGCTTCGGAGGCGGTGTAAATCGTATAGTATGGGCGTGCTTATGTGCGTAAGTACGTTCAGCCATTACGGCCGACAGCAGTTATGGAAAAGTTAGGGTAGGGTTTGGTAAGAATAAAACAGCAAAAGTACGTAGGACCTAGGGGAGTGCATACTAATTACGTAAGCGTAAATACGCTACGCGTTGAAATGTTACCCGAGCATAGGTCTGGATCAGGAACATTGGGTGCAACTGGAGAATTCACAATCTGATATCTCTACTGTTAATCCACTTTAGAATGTTGGAGGTGCTTGATTCAGAAACATAGTATTTCCACCCCCCCCCCCCTTCCCCCCCCCCCCCCCCCCCCTTCCCCGAAACACCACATCTCTTTATAACTCTTGACTCTATCACTGTCCCCTAGGTTTAAACCAGAAAGGACTATGGGGTATGGGAAAACACAGAACTTTCTAGGACTGACCAGCTGATGCTCAGGAGGGCTCCGCTCTCTTTTGGCAAACTCCAATAAAAACATAACCTCCCGAGCTGTGAACATTGGGTATAACTTTAGTTGAGACATTTCCTGTTCAGTCCAGGAGGGTCACCTCACACCTACACACCTTTTGAAACATTATCCACATCATCTTTTTTTTTTTTTCTTGGCTCATGCTATCTCACACTTATTGACTCCTGGGGAAGGATCGTGTTTCTCTCCCTTGGTTTGCTGACTCTTGGAACAATGATTTACGCACTCCTTTTACAACTCATTGATGCTCCTAAAGCCTATCAGCAGGCAAGACCCAATATTACTGGCTAGGTGGTATAGATCTCCTGTTCAGTATAATAAATTATCACCTCATTAAACTCTTTGTTGACTCTGCAACAATGCCTCAGGATCTTACCCACATATCTGGTAGCCATGCCTCCGCATCATGCCTTTCTGGTCTCCGATTTACTCTTTCAAGTAAAATCACAGGCATAGAGGTTCCTCTGAAGCCCAAGATTTGGCTCTTGTCCCTCCCCATCCACTCAGTCTCATCATATAAAAATCACCTTAGTAATTCTGCTAAAGTCCTTATACCAGTACACTGGAAATCCCCGTGCCTACTAACAATAAGTGAGTGGTTCTTGTATATTGATATTGATATAATATATAACAATGAAAGATACATTTTTTTTGTGCCACAGATGACTATTTGGGTTTCATATCCACCTGGCTCTCTTGGATGAACTTCAAAGCAAACTAAGTATTTCAGTCATTGTATCTGATTTAGATTTGTAACAGCTGTAAAAGGAGCAAATATGCACTTTGGTAAAACACGTTGAATTGCAGGGTAAGACAAATGTAAAAAGTGCAAACAGAATGAGTTAGGAGGTGATGTTTCGTAGCTCAACTTTAATTCACCATACATGCATACATTTTTTATTATTTGCACCCTGCCTATTGCAGCATGGTTTGTCTAGCTGCAAACTTTCACCTTGCAGTGCAATTACTTCTAGATCTGGATCAGCCCCATTGTGTTTAAGTCAACCTTCACTTACTTCGATAATTCTCACCCAACTACTCCATTCCTTTAATCCACCCCCTCCCCCCCCCTTTTTTTTTTTGTTACACTTTTCTTTCCTTTCTTTTTGTCTTCTGGTTTCCCTGCACTTATATCATGTTCCAATAACAGAAGAAGTCAACTTGTCAGTCCATTTGACTGTAGATTTTCATTCTTTTTCACCTTTCAAACTAATAGTGGACTATGCACTCTATCTGCTTTATTGTAAACAAATTGATTGTGTCTTTTTTTTTTTTGTCTATTTTGACACGTTAGATACACAACGTGTCTCACTTTTTGGGAATTTATGTAATGCACAATACTTTTGAAGTGAAAATTTAAATGAAGGATTTAGACATAGTATATCAGAATACCACAATGTTTGTGGAATGATCAAGGACAACAAGGTAAAGAGATTCTGTGTGTTGTACATACATACATACATACATACATACATACAGTCAGTCAGAGCACAACTTCAGAAACCGCATCTAAAACATGCATCCCAGCTGTCTAGCAGCAGTGCTGTGGTTGACTTATAGGTATGAGCATGGGTAGCAAAAGCCACATAGAAATGGTCTATCAAATTGCTGGAAGGCTTGCAGTCCAGAGCTCCTAAGGAAGCTCATATTGGCTTTTAAACAATTTAAAGAAACATTAGGGTTTATTGTTGGTGCTTCTCTGGATTCAATTGTGACCACATCTAGAGCTTTGACCCTATTGATAGTGGCCAGAGGGGATAATTGTTTGTGGTCCTGGTATGTGGACTCTAAGTGTGCCCTTAAATCCCTGCCCTATGATGGGTCAGAATTAGACAAGATTATTGCGCACTACAGGAGGTAAGGATACTTTCCTCCCAGTTAACCTTCAGAAATCTAGCCGTAACCCTAGACTTGAAAACTTCAGAACCACCTTCAATTTTACATAAAGGTTCTCCTGGGGTCAATCAACTCAGCAGAAGCAATCTAAGGGTGGTCCTCAAATGAGCCAGACTTGGTTCCCCAGAAATCAGGCTCCTAAGGCTGCCGGCAAACAGAGTTCCTGACGTATTTTGATTTGTTCTTTCAAGGTGGATGGAAGCTAATCAGTGCAATTTCATGGATGCTTGGAGAGCTTCCATCTCAAATTGGTGAATCATTGCCTTGTTACAAAGTGGCTGTTGCCTAGACCTCAAGGAAGAGTTCCTCACAGTTAGGTCTCTATGGGACTCCCTCAGCACATGGACAAAGGGACTGAGTTCAGCTATGATTTTGCAGTAAGTGATTTTGCCTGTTCCGGCTCAGAAGAGATTGGAATTCTATTCCAATCTGTTCCTGGTAATGTAGTTCAACAGATTATTCTGGCTCATCTTGACCCTGAAATTCTTGATGAAATCTCTTTGGTTATCAACAAGAACATTCAGGACACATATCTCTATTTTACCACATGGGAAGGTCATTAGGCTCTCCTGCACTTTACAATTCAGGATTGCTACTGTCCGTTCTGAGATCTCCCATTTGGGCTGGTAACGAATGATTTTTACAATGATAATAGTAGTAATGGCTAGGCACTTGTAGATCATGGGGATCAACATCTGGAATCTGAAAAATGTGTCTTTTTCCATAACTGCCCATGACTTTTCTGAGCCTTTTGTTCAACACGTGGCTGCACAGGGTATTCTTTCCAAAGGAAAAGATTATCTCTTCAATGGCTAACCCAGACAGTCTTGGCCATGGAGTTTCCATTTGTTCTTTTTAGGACCACTCTACCTAATGGGATACAACCTTAACCCTGTTGCACCAGCTGATGGACTGGTTACAAGAGACAGACACTTATATGGACATTGACTAGAAGTGCATATTTTCCTGATGTTATGAGTGTGTTCTCCTTTGTTTGTCTACTTACATAAAGACTATCCTCTCTAGGTCAATGCACGGTGTGTGGCACATCTTACAACACAAAGTAAAACTTAATGCATGCATCCCATTCCATTTATAACTACTCTACAACCTTTGCTTTCAGGATGGGAGTGTAATGTACCCTTTCATGGCATGGAGGGTTTGGGGCATGTTTTCTATATCTCCTTTAGTAGATAAATGCAGCAAACATTCTCTATCCTTTCAACAAGCAGTAGAACGCTTTGACTTTTCTATTTGCCTATTATCAAACCCAGCACTTTATTGATGCCACCATTCAACAGTTCACTGACAGCAACTGGGTTAACCCTTAAGAAAAATTATTGTTATAGAAACAAACAAAACACAAAGGCATTACTTCCCATTATAATAACATTATGAACCCATTGAACTAAGGAACACTGACTACAGGGCTTCCAAGGTGGCTCCTGCAGTTCTAACACTTAAAAATAAATAATCCTCTAACTACAATTGTAGCCTCCTGACATATGTTCTCCTAGTCAGTCACTTTTCAGCCCTTCCTCAACCTATTTCATTGACCTAACTCCCCCACCAGAATTACATGCTGATACTTAGCACATCCAATCTTTGCCTCAGATGCTGAGAACCAAATACAGGTATCTACCAGTGTACGTGGGACAGTCCCCTGTTTAGGCATATCTCACTCCAGGTCTGTTTATTTGGCATGGACTCAATAGTAAACTTCACAGCATTTACACACAAATAGGCAATATTTGGCACACAGGGACAATGGCTATGGCATGTTGGTAGGAGATGACTGCTAGCCCTAAATTTTCCTTTATTAAGATTAAAGTTGGGAGTGCACTACATCATTTTCACTCTAAGTGCTGAATTAAAATCTTATTAATGTGTATGCCCCCACAATAACGCTTCATCAATATAACAATGTAATTCCAAATATGAAGTAAGCATGCAATCCCAATTGTTTGTCTAACAACTTGCAGGATAGTCATGATGAATAAAAGGTGTGTGAAAACAACCAACACAACGACTATAAAAGATTTCAAAATACGCCATTTTTTATTTTATTTTGAGAGAAGTCTACAAACCTTTGACTTTGAAGTCTTTGTAGGCCAACATAAGTACCAGGGAATTGCTGTCTTATATCAAAAACTTTTGGCTTCAGAATGGTCTTTTGTGTAATAATAATAAACTTAAAGGGAATCGATCATTTTCCCATCTTCTTATAGGACTGAAGATAGCTAATTTGTCTTTTTTTTTTTCCAGTTGTAGTGTAAATCTAAAGTGATTGCTTATGCTGGGTGGGGCTTAGCTCATTAGCTTGACTTCTCTTCTATTCTCTATTTGCTCCAGGGAGGTCTGTGTATGTATGTGTATACATAT
>WWET01001143.1:424417-440060 GCA_011038615.1 Limnodynastes dumerilii | reverse complement strand
TATTAGTGTGTGTGTTTGTGTTTGTTTTTGTGTGTGTATGTGTTTGTTTGTGTGTGTGTATGTACGTTCGTATCAAATAAGACATTTGTTAATGTATAACAAAATACAAATACATTAATTTAACATTTGAACAAAATTTGTTTTATTTTCACATAACAAGGGGTGGTGGTAGACTTTATAGGGTTAAGATGAAGGAGGTGGTGGTGGAGGAGTATAAGGAGGGGTAGAAGACGGTGGTGGTGGTGGAGGAGTAGGAGGCATAGAAGACCCTGGTGGAGGAGGAGGAGGTTGCCTTCGCTGCAACCATTCAGCATGCATGACTGCAATATACGAGTTGGCAGCCCTCAACAACACCGACAGCGTTACAATAATGGCCCTAAATTCTGGCCACAATAGGCTCTGTCTCATGTCGTCAATACCTATGGATAAAAAAAGAAATATAGAAATCATTACAACGTTATACAATATATAACATTAACACACTTTTGACAGTCATCGACACTATCATGAAGAATTTTGCTAGGGTATCAGTGTGTTTAATGAGCTCATGAGACAAGCAGTATGAGGAAGCTGACTTGCAGTATGTATATTTGGATATGTAAATTTTATGTGTTACATTTATTTAGAGATATGATTTATGATTAATGATTTATTATTTCTTTAAATTTTTTAGGTTCCCTTACACAACATGGAAGCAATAAGTCAAGAAGACATAAAAAATGTGAAATGTCAAATTTTTATCTTTGCAGTAGCTTTTTGTCTTTCTTTGGTCATATTTTCCTACATAACACCTGTTTACATATGAAAAAAGATATGACACTTACTTTTCTTTGTTTATGTGTACACATGCTCCTAATGTTTCTATCCCTCATATTATTTTATATTAGTGGACAGAGTGAATGTACAATTTTATAAAATCATCATTTTGATTTTAACTATCTATATTTGTTTTTGTTACGTTTTTAGTTCATTAATAAATTTAAACTACTTTGAGACTTTAAGGATTCATAAACACAATTTTTGGTTTTATAAGGAGAATATGTAAAGTGATGAATTCCTTTTTTTTATGCACCTTTGTACGTGAGATTTACTTCAAACTGTCATAGAGAAAAATACATCACCTTTAGGTTATTTCAACATTTTTTACCAAAATTTTTGTTCTGCAGCTTTTCAATAATATAATACTTTAAGTACACATAATATACTCACTGAACCTTGCTGCTCTAGGGCCTTCTCCTTGTTGTCCATTCCCTAAGCTCGAGTGCTCAGAGGGCTCAGAGGCAGGAGAAAAGGTATGAGGCATAGAATGGGGGACTGATTGGGTGGGTGAAGGGTGAGGGGTGTTACATGGGGATGGGGAAGGGGAAACAGGCATGGGTGAGGCCGGGCCAGGTGAGTATGACTGGGATGAGGAATGGGCAGAGGAGGGTGAATTGTAAGGGGATTGGCAAGAGGATTGGGAGAGGGAATGGGAAGTGGAGGGGCTCAGGCCAGGGGGTGGCGAATGTGCAGGGGAGGGGGCCGGACCAGGGGATGGTGAATGTGCAGGGGAGGGAGCCTGGGCAGGGCCAGGGCCAGGGGAGGGGTAATGGTCTGGGGAGTGTGACGGGGAATGGGAAGATGGAGAGGAACTGGAATTGGCTTGGGAATGCCGTTGGGAGTGTGACGAGGTATGGGAGGAGGAGAAGGAGGAGGAGGAATGTGTACTTGATTGGGAATGGGCTGAGGAGGTTGAGGAAGAGGAGGAGGAAGAATCTTCCTGCTGTGCAGCTCTCCGCCGGCATTGTATGGATGCTAAATAAAGTTAAAAAAAAAATACATTGTAAATAAATATGAAAATTAAAAATGTTTAATTTTCATTAACATGTCATAGATAGATAGATAGATAGATAGATAGATAGATAGATAGATAGTTAGTTGTAATTTGTTAAAACAAGAAAGCCTGCATAAAAGTAGTAAACATTAAAAGGAGATTAACAAAGGAACAGATAAACACACACGTGTGATTTGTATATTAAATGTTATATATTTCACACTTACCAGCAATGGTACGCCGCAAACGGTACAATATATACCACAATATAGGCCGCCCGCTTCTCAGCATTGGTGTGTGGCAGAGCTGGGTCGAGCTTGTCCATCTCATGAACGAGGATTAGGAGCTCGAGTCGTGAGAATCGTACAGCTCTCGCCATTTTGTACAAATATAAATCTGCTCTGTCTAAATAATTTCAATAAAGTTTGTTCATGCTCTGTGTGGGCGGTACTTAAGAACAGTAGCCAATAGGTGAACGTTTTAAAATCCCCATGCTGAAGGGAATAGTTTATGAACGCATTACATGGCAGTACACATAAAAATGGTGAAAACTGCAAAATTCACGAAGTCTGAATTGAAAATTATAGTCAGGTCAATGGACCACTTACACCCCCGTTTGCATCATTACGACGCTGCAAAGCTTAGGGCCTACGTTCGGGCTAAAAGGTTGATTTATTCAATGTTTGGACGGCGACGACATTTGTCACAACTGCAACGATGCTGGTGTCATTTACAAAGGAGGCAGCCACAACTTTTAAGGCATTTGCGGAGATCCATCGCACGTAAGTGTAAATTTAAACTATTTTTTTTTTATTACCTGTGTATGTAAATCATTAGTTGTACTGTTATTTACATAGATTGACTTAGATTTCTACGATTATCGGTCGACCAGGGGGTGGCACGATAAATGTGACGATTTCACGCAAGGGAAATGTAGCATTATCGGCACCATACACCTTCTCTGCTGGGATCGATAATCGTAGCAGAAGAGGGGAGGGGGAGAGCACACTCTCTTGCTGCTGCTGCTGCTGCTGCTGCTGTATATGTATGTATAAAGCTGCTATGATAGATGTAAATGTATACTTTATTGCGGTCAGAGCTGCATTACACATGGATATGCTGCAGCGGATATAGCAGTTATAATACAGATAACAATCTTCCAAAGCCGCGCTTTACACGTCGTGGATTCGGCAGATCCCTATCTGTACTACTCCTGCAATATCCGCTGCTGTGTATCTATGTACTATGCATCTATTACTGCTGTAGAAGTATACCTTCACAGCTATCAGAGCAGCTTTGTACATAGGTTTCTCTCAGCAGCATCTATGAACATTACACCATGAAAAAATCACGAATATGTTTACAATGTCTCATTTATTTATATACTGCATACATATACAGCATTGACTACTGCAGGAGTAGTAGATAAAGGGATCTAACTTTAAACATGGTGTATGAACAGTGTGTTATGATTATTGTAATCTTTATTAATGCATGATTTTCGGAAATTTTATTATTGCCATGTACTGACAAATGTATTTTCTATAACATTAGGATCACGTGTCAGAAGACTTCGACCAGCTTCCACAAAATCAGCAGCATCTACATCACCCTCACCTGCCCATTCTCTCTCTCCTGGCCATGCACCATCCCCTGCCCATACCATATCACCCTTCTCTGTGCATTCACTTTCACACTACTCAACAAATACACCCTCTCTCCCTGCCCATGCACACCCCCCTTATCATTCCCTCTAACCTAACTTTTTGCCTGGCTCTGTGCCCTCCATGACAGTGAGAAGAGCACCAGTACCACGTGCAAGATACTTTCCTAGAATGATCCGTCCACCAAATGGATTAGTCCAATGTATCCTTAGGAGGCAATTGGAGGAATAAAGGGAAAGCGTGCACTCGCAACCTCCTCCCCCACCTCAATCTCCAGAACCACATACCTCTGGACCAACATCCCCGTAAAAGCCATTCTGAGCAGGAACAGTTATTCTCAAATTAAAAATTTAAGGTTAAAATTTAACCTTGTTGTCATTGTATTATTCTTACTTACATTCTGTTTTTAATTAAAAAAAATAAACATCCATAACATTTTTAAGTAACGTCATATTTTAAAGAATGCCTAAAAAGTAGACACATACAGAGGACCTCACTGAAATTTATTGGAAATAAAGGTTAACCACAAATAATAGACATTTCCATATTTACTATACTAATGAATTGACGTTATGAATCGCAAACAAAAGATGTAATATGTCATAGAAGATGAAGTTCTAAATATGAAAGAAAAGCACAACAAAATGTGACAGTTTTTTAAATTCAAACTTTGTAATGGCTAGATGTTTATTTAAAAACAATTTTTTTTAAATAAATTGATACACATACATACATTGCATAGCATCTTACAATCTTTGCTAGTCTATTGTTATGAAGTAGATGGTACATAACTATATGCACAATGGAAGACATTTACATAGAATGCAAATTGTTTATGCATATAACATACTGATAATGGTAGGTCTCTTTTGGATTTTTTTTTAAAAAGGGACGTGTCAAGGACAAATATATTAAAGCAATGTAATGGAATCAATTACACAATGCATTACCAAGGACTAATTACTTACACACAGACATTGTGTCTGCGACTTGTAATATAGATTCAACTGCCATTCCAAGTTATGTATACAGTTGCTACAGTTTTACTAAAAATATAAACACAGTAAGCATGCATATAACTAAAAATCTATACATATCTTGTTAGATTATAAAAAAGTAAAGTGTAATCTGTCTTGATTTTTGTTTTGTTATTTGCACACAATCTTTCAATAAGACTTTTGTTAATAATATTATCATCATTAAATCCAAATTTATCCTGCATTTACTTACAGTCATCGTGACATGTTCAAGAAGCATTTTCATACTGAAAAAAACATTCCTTTAAAAAAATATTTGGACATTGGTTTATAAGCAGTGTACGTTAAAATAATAAATGATATAGCTTACAATCTGTCATGTAAACAGTAATGAAAACGTTTGCAAAGAATTTGAACACTTAATTACCGATTACATACCTCTGTCTTGGGTGCCATGTACATGCACACAATTCTCAATAAATGTTATGACGCACATTTAAATATATTTTTATCATGTTCTTATATAAGTATTGCATTACATGATGAAATAACACTTACAAAGTTAAAATTGAAAATAGCAGACATGCAATCATACATGTTGGACTGCCTTATGTTTACTACATGAACTATGTAAAAATATTCCTGTATCAAATATTAGAATCAACAAAAAGATATGTTAGTTTCATTTCATGGTGTATGGCATGAAGCATACTAGAACTATAGCATTAAACCACATGAATAATATTTAATATATGCCTTTGCTATTTTGCCTGCCTGGAAGGTCTTAAACTCAAAACTAATTTATCTATGTCTGCAGGTGTCCATGTCTGCTGCTGTAATCACATGACGATATGTGGTGTGCTTTTTTACAAAGTGATTGAGAAAGTAATAATTACAACAACACAGACATTGTGTCTTCCATTTTCAATACAAATAGAGCTGCCAGTTGTAATTTTAAAATTGAAGGACAAACCAAATTACACTAGGGTGTAGACTGTCCTTTTTACAGTATAGACTAACGTCTACAATGTCTGTAATGGCTAATAAAGGAATCGAGAAACACCACCTGTAGTGGAGAAGACCTGTGTGTGATGAAAAGCACTTGTACACACTTCTCTGGGCACGATTGCCACTGATTTCAGATCGTCACATGTTAACTAAGTTGCGTTCGTCACTAAGCGATATTTGTAATCTTAGCCTGTGTCATGCAGACACACATGACACCGATCACAATCACATTGTACACTCAATGTACGATATTCAACCTGTGTGTGGTGAAAAGCACTTGTACACACTTCTCTGGGCACGATTGCCACTGATTTCAGAGCGTCACATGTTAACTAAGTTGCGTTCGTCACTAAGCGATGTTTCAAAGTATTGTGAATTTATACATAAAAAGAAAATATGAATATCGTGTGTGATAGAAACACTACAGAGTAAAGTTATTGACCTATATCACTTACTTCTCAAAATAATACAATATACAGAAAATTCTATAATATTTTTATTAGGACAACAGAAGATGCAGAGGATAACTATACAGTTTGTTAAGAATGTATGACACATAGACAGGCGCCAAGGAATAGACAATAGTAGATTAAATATTTACATAAACAATTACATTTAGTAAAGGTCATTGGTTTTTTTTGTATTTTGTGTCTGCTGTGTAAAAGTAAAAAAAGGTATTTTTCAAATACAACGGACATTTTTATTGGATAAAAACTAAGTGACAATGTAAATAATTAGCATATCGTCTTGCATAAAAGTAGAAGCTTTTTGCTTTTTATCACTTATATATTACATACAATATGGCCGAATATACCATCAAACTTATACCTTCCAGAAAAGGCCAAAACCAGCTGAACATCAATGGATTTTTGTTCTGCAGGAACAAGCAAGTGGGGGATGTTGTGTACTGGGCCTGTGTGGAGAAAACAAGATTCGGATGTCCAGTGCGAGCAATAACGGACATTATTAACGGGGAACATTCACTGCGGAATGGAGTTCTGAAAGAACACGTTCATTTCCCGGAACCGCAAAAGACTGTAATACTGGAAGCCCGGGCAACTCTAAAACGTAAAGCCACGGAGACTGCTGACACTCTTGCGCAAATAATTCAATTGGTGCAGGCATCTCTTCCATCTACAAGTGCCGCTCACCTGCCGAATAGAGATGCCATGAGACAGGTGATTCGAAAAGCAAGGAGAGAAGAGGGGCCAGCAGAACCCACTTCTCTGATGGACATCAATGTACCTGAAAATTTGAGGAACATTAACGGTATGCAATTTTTGGGTCAAGATTCAACGTTTGACAATGATAGGACCCTTTTATTTGCAACTAAAGACAACCTGCAGAAGCTCGCTGAGGCACCATATTGGATAATGGATGGCACTTTTAAATCTGCACCTGAAGTATTTCGCCAGATATACACTATTCATGCCCCTGTCGGTAGTGATAAAGCGTACCAAAGGGTTGTTCCATTGGTGTATGGACTGTTATCTAGAAAAAACTTTGAATGCTACACCAAATTCTTCAATGATCTTCTGGATTACGTTTCCGACTTGAACGTTGAATTAACTCCACAGTTCATTATAACAGATTTTGAAAAAGCTGCTCTAACTGCGTCTGCTGAAGTGTTTGACAGTCCTGCTCAGAAATGTTGTTATTTCCACTTCGGCCAAAACATCTTTCGTGCCATCCAGAATAAAGGACTTCTAAATATGGATTAGATCAGGTGTTTGCGGATCATTGCAGGAAATTGCAGGCACTAGCATTCCTTCCTGCAGCTGAAATTCCTGCGGCCTTTCAGGAACTTAAGACTCTTATGCCACCTGAAGCGGATCCCTTGGTACAATACCTCCAGGACACATATGTTTTGGGAGTGCAAAGAACAACCAGGTCCGCATCTAGACCAAATCCTATTTTCCCACCTAACTTGTGGTCTGTGTATGACAACGAGACTTTTGGAATACCAAGAACACAGAATAAAATCGAGGGATGGCACAGATGGTGGAACACAATTGTCGGGCACGGAAAACATGGAGTCTACAAAATTATTCAAGAATTTCACAATGAGCAGAAAATCACTGAAATTCAAATCAGTAAAGCCATACGGAAAATTCCGAAGACTCCACCGAAACATGACAACATGCAGAGAAGACGGGCTATCATGGAAATAGTGGCACACCGAAGCGAGTATACACTGCAGGATTGTCTCTGTGCCATCGCACACCATATCATGTACAATTGAAGTTAGCAGCAAGATAGCTATTGTGGATGTGGGAGGAACGAACTACCATGGATGCAGGTAAGAATTGATTAATATAATTTTATAAATGTATTGCATTTGTACAATCTTTGTACATACATAGTGTAATTCTGACTTGAAATTATGTTTTTTGCTGTAGGAGGTTATCTACAATGTTGGCCACAAATCAAACCTGCTAATTATATACATGGTGTGACGTCTCATCAGAATCGTTCATGTAGATGTGGGAAGTTAACAGTACCACGGATGCTGGTAAGATGTTTAAGATTTTAAAGACTGTAAAAAAAAAAATTTATACTGTTGAGAACTTTTTCATCAATGATGTAACTCATACATACTTTTGCATTTGTTATTATAGGAGGTTATCTACATGAATGAACTTATGAACTTTTCAAATTTATGATGTCTAAAGTCGTTAAAAATGTTGAATAGAAAGAGTGAAGAACATTGTAACAGACATTATGGTGAGCAATAACTCATAATTTTATTGTAAAGTTATGTGGCAATTCATGACAAGCAACATAATTGATCTGAAGTTGGTTTGTCGTTGTTTATGTAGGTTGAAAACACTTTGGATGAGAAACTTAAATCTGTAGGTCAAGAAATATTTGGATTTGAAAATTTAGGACCAGGGAGGGGAGGATGAAAGTAAAACTTAAGAGGGTAATCACTATTTACATTACTGTTGTTTCAATTTGGCCTTACTTTTTTAGTGTTAAAAGTGCATATTATATGCTATATTGGGATAATTTTGGTGCAGGTTATGAAAATATCACGTCTGTCACTAAGGGTTACAATGAGCATGATTTCTATTGTTTTTTTGTATAACAATTTTCCTATGAAAATTGTCAATATTGTTTAACATGACATGTTTCACTAGGTTTCCTTTACAATTACAGGCTATTGATGCTGTTGGCAGAGGAAAAAGGAAAAAAAACATATGTTGCAACATAAGAAAGGTAAAGTTTTCTATTACATATATTGTGTACTATTACTTTGTGGATGTGATATTAGGTTAATAAAAGAGTATATTTTCTAAATTTGTTTCTTTTTCATTTATGTATTTGTGCTGGACAATTTAATGAAAGCTTTGAATTAATGAAATAATTACAAGATCACAAAAGAAAGGTCAGTAAATCTTAATACTTTTATTGTATATTTTATTGAACTAGAAGTACAAAGAAATAACTTTACATTGACAAAAATCATCCTAAAAGTTATTAATTATATTTTACTTACACATTTTTTTACATTTTTCTTTGCATGGTTACTGTCACCGAGGGAAAATATAAGACATATTTTTGGAGGAGGACTCAGTAAATGTAATGGATACACACATGAGAACGAAATAAATAAAAGTTTGTGTAATGTACCTAAAAAAAAATAAAAAATAAATTACTTATGTATGTTAACTACTACATACAATTATTAACCATTATTGCATTTCATCAATTAAAAGGACAGAAGATTTGGAAAGATGAAAACTACACTGTCGAGTGGAGACATTCTGCATCATGAGCTACTTCAATTTAATTATGTATATTTCAATACGTACATACAATGTGTTACTTTTTCATATATGAGAAACATAAAATGTACCAGAACTGTTTAATTATTTGTTTTAATAATTCTTTGTATATATCCATTTTTTATTAGGTTAAAGGACAGAACATGGAAGATAGAACACAAGTATACAGAATAAATGTGGAAAAAAAATTAAACAATTTTAATGATTTTGTAAACACAATTAAATATTTTGTTTGGAATGCAGTTTATTAAAGGACTTTTTAAAAATGTAATAACTGTCAGTTTATATGATAGTTTATGAAATATTAAATGTTAGATATCATTATCAAGATACATATAACAATACATTAAAATATATACATACATACATTAATACTTATATACATACATACATACATACATACATACATACATACAATAATACTTATAGACAATATTACGTGTATGTATGTATGTATATAAAATTATATTTATATATATATATATATGGAGGAGAACTCAAAAAAAAAAAATATATATATATATAATTTATTATTTAATATATATCAATTAACTCTAAATAGAGCCCCAACTTTGGGTCAAACATCCAATTTCTTTTCAAACCAAGAGCATACCTCATGGAGGCTCCCTGGGCCTCCAATGCTCATCTGAGACCACACTCCCTCACAGCTGTGATCTCAAAGAGACTTTAAAACACAAAATCCAAAAGGAGGCTGCTCAAATCATTTTGTTAAAGTAATATACACGGCAGGTGCACTAGGCAGGGAATTTGTACAAAAAGCAAGGCATTGCCTTGCACTCTAGCCATTACTCAGTAACTAAATATGCATTTCTATCTTTAAAATAAAAACCAGAGAATTAGTTACAAAAATCTGCAGAAATTTGATAAGCTGCTCCGCCAACATCAAGGCTTCTCTGTGGGAGCAGTCCTAACTCTAATCTTAACTCTAAATAGAGCCCCAACTTTGGGTCAAACATCCAATTTCTTTTCAAACCAAGAGCATACCACCTGGGCCTCCAATGCTCATCTGAGACCACACTCCCTCACAGCTGTGATCTCAAAGAGACTTTAAAACATTTTTGTACAAATCCCCTGCCTAGTGCACCTGCCGTGTATATTACTTTAACTTTAACAAACTAATTTGAGCAACCTCTCTTTGGATTTTGTGTTTTAAAGTCTCTTTGAGATCACAGCTGTGAGGGAGTTGAGATGGAGATGGAATTAGAGCGAACAGGCCTAAATATCCTGAAGGTTTGAGTTGTCATCCTCCTCACTAATATCCTCTTGTTGATATCGTCATCACACAATATTATCTAATTGATACTAGAATCAGCGTTGACACTGGCAGCTGGCCCTTTGTGGCTAGTATGTCCCTCAAAAAATGACAAGTAGTTCATCTTTATAAACATCATCTTCTCAACGTTTTTGGGGTTTAACCTTTGTCACCTTTCGCTCACCAGGCTCCTGGCTGCGCTAAATACTCAGAGTATACACTGGAGGGTGGGCAGCTTAAGTAGCATATTGCCAATTTGTATAAGGGTGTCCACCTTAACTTTTTTTCCTCCCAGTATTGAAATGAACTTGATGATGTGCAAATTTGGTAAAGATCATTCATGTAATTATCCACAATTCTATTGATGCTTACGGTATTATTATTAACTTTTATTTATAAGGTGCCACACATTATCCACAGCGCCATATAGAGGCAATAGCAAAGACAATAGTTACATAGACAATTCAATATAATAATTAACTGAGGGCATAAAAACATGAATAAGGAATACAATACATGTACAAAGCAAAATTAAAATACAGTACAAAAAAAAATGAACAATATGTGAGCAAAATAAAGATGCTGGAAATGTGTGTAGAAGCAGGTGAATAAGAACGGAGACAGGCAGTAGAAATAAAGAAGGGAAGTGATGAGGACAAGGTAGAGGGGTGAGGAGAACCTTGCTCATAAGAGCTAACATGCTAAGCGAGAGAGGGCAAGTAAACAAGAGACACAGTGATGAAGATGTGAGGGCAGGTAAGCTTAGGTGGAGGAAGGGTAGGCTAGCCTGAAGACGTGGGTTTTGAGTGAGCGCTTGAAGGATTGAAGGGTGTTGGATTGTCTGGTAGCCCTGTGGCATGCTAACGGGAAGAGGCGTGGTAGGAGAGCTATGGGTTTACGAAAGAGAAGGAGCGGTCCGAGAGATAGGAGGAGAGCCAGGAGTGGACAGTGCCAGAGAGGCAGAGAGAGCGAATGTTGTGGAGCAGGAGAGGGTGATCAATGGTTTCAAAGGCTTCCGATAGGTCCAGGAGGATGAGAAGGGAGAAGTGGCCCTTAGATTTAGCAGAATTTAAATCATTTGTGAGCTTAGTCAGGGCAGTTTCAGTGGAGTGCAGGGGGCGGAACCCAGGTTGGAGAGGCTGCAGGATGGAGTTGTCGGCAAGGCAGCCGATTAAACGCTTGTAAACAAGCTGTTCAAGCAAATTGGAGGCGAAGGGCAACAGGGAGATGGGTCGGGAGTTGGAGGGTAAAGTGGGGTCAAGGTTAGGTTTTTTAAAGATGGTGGAGACAAGAGCATGTTTAAAAGGGGAGGGGAAGAAGCCAGAGTAGAGGGATAAGTTAAAGAGGTGGGAAAGATGAGCAGGTGGAGAAAGAGAGAGACCAGAGAAGATTAGAGGGGATGGGGTCAAGGGGGCATGTTGACGGAGGGGATGACAAAAGAAGTGAGTGGATTTCTTCAGCTGAGGTAGGGATAAAGGTAGACATTGGTGGGTGGCTAGATGAGAGGGTGGAGAGTGAGATGGAGGAGAGGTGATGTTAGAGGAGATGGATCTGCTGATGGAGTCAATCTTGGAAGTAAAAAAGATGTCAAAGTCAGAGGCAGAAATGGAGAGAGGGAGGGGGGGAGGAGGAGAGAGTTGAAGGTGGCAAAGAGACTATGGGGGTTAGACAATTGGGAGAGGATAATGGACTTAAAGAACCATTGCTTGGCAAGGGTGAGGGCAGAGCTAAAAGAGGAGAGCATGAACTTGAAATGGAGAAAGTCTGCAAGGGAACGGGACTTCCTCCAGAGGTGCTCTGCAGTACGGGAGCATTTATTTAGGAACCAAGGGGCAGATCCTGCTGTACGTTTTTCTGCGAATTTACGTGTGGTATACACGTAAATTCGCAGTTTTGAGCAAACTGCGCATGCGCACCGCAGAAAATACGCACATTCGCGTAGCGTATTTTCTAACGTAAGGATGATTCACGTATTGCGAACGTAAGTAATTACGTGTGGGCGTGCCAAAATTACGTTAGCGAAGAATACGTGCGAATTACGTGAAGTAGGCGGGGGGGGTATTTAAAGTGTACAGTATGGGCGTGCTAAGCTGCGTACGTTCGCGTAGTCTGTACGCCCGTTAGCGGACGTATTGTGTTACGTTAGGAAAAGTTAAGGTAGGGTTTGGGTAGCGTATTTTCACAAAATACGTCCGTGCAGGGGGTGTGTTAAGGGTAGCGTAGCGATTTTACGTACGCGAAAATTCGCTACGCGAACAAACGTACTGCAAACGTTGTTCAGGATCTACCCCCAAGTGAGTGACAAGTGCCAGGGTTGGGGAATGGTGCGGCAAAGGGAGACAGAGGAAGGAGGGCAGGCAGCATCAAGAGCAGAGGACAGGGCATTGTTGTAGAGCGAGGTGGCTAGATTAGGGCAGCATATGGTGGATATGGGTGTGAGGAGGGGATCAAGGGAAGAGGTGAAAGCCACAACATCAATGGAATTGATGAAAGGCTATGGCAGATCATCTTAACAAATATTTCTGTTCAATATTCGCAAAAGAAAGAGAGGGGAAGGGTTCACTTTTAAATGGGAAGACTATTAATATGATGGGGGAAATTACTACTACTTTCACTGAGGAGCAGGTATTAAAGAACTTTCAAAGCAGAAAGTGGACAAATCGATGGGACCAGATGGGATACATCTGAGGATACTAAAAGAGCTAAAAGAGCTTAGAGGGGTGCTGGCAAAACCTTTAACTGATTTATTCAATCAGTTACTAATAACTGGGTTGATTCCAGAGGACTGGAAAAAAGCAAATGTCGTCCCTCTGCATAAAAGTGGAAGAAGGGAAGAAGCATTAAACTACCGACCAGTGAGTCTCACATCAGTAGTAGGGAAATTGATGGAAACACTGTTAAAGGAACAAATTGTATCTTAAAGCCAGTAACTTACAGGATCCCAAGCAGCATTCACTGGGGGAATATCATGTCAAACAAATCTTATTGAATTTTTTGACTGGGTCAGTAAAGTATTAGATAAAGGGGTAGCTGTAGACAGCTTATCTAGATTTTAGCAAGGCTTTTGACACTGTGCCACATGGAAGACTGTTAAATAAGCTGGAAACTTTGGGATTGAATTCAAAGATAGTTGCATGGATACAATCTTGGTTACAAGATAGACAACAGAGGGTTGTAGTAAATGGAATCCCTTCTGGGGATGGTAATTAACTAGTGGAGTACCCCAGGGTTCTGTACTTGGACCAGTGCTATTAAATATCTTTATAGGTGATATTGCCTGTGGCATCAAGGGAAAATCTGCCTTTTTGCAGATGACACAAAGTTATGTAACAGAGTAGACACACCAGGAGGGGTACAAAAAATGAGGGATGATCTAGGTAGACTGGAGGAATGGTCAGGAGTGTGGCAACTGCAGTTTAATGCCAAAAAGTGCAAAATCATGCACTTGGGGCTCAAAAACCCAAAAGCTCAGTATATCGTTAGTGGCACTCTATTAGAAACTACTGAGGAGGAAAGGGATCTAGGAGTCATTATTTCATGTGACTTAAAGGTAGCCAAGCAATGTAACAAAGCAATGAGAAAGTCAAGTCTAATGCTTGGTTGCATAGGGAGAAGAATTAGTAGCAGAAAGAGAGATAGTAATGCCCCTTTATAGATCATTGGGACGACCTAGAATACTGTGTTCAGAAGGACATAAATACATTAGAGACTTTGCAAAGAAGAGCTACTAAAATGGTCCATGGCCTGTGTCACAAAACATACAAAGAAAGGCTAGATGAACTAAACATGTATTGGAACAGAGAAGGGATATGATAGCAGCTTCAAATATATCAAGAGTTGGGAACGGCTAGAGGAGGGTGGCATTTTTCAAAGGAAGAGGTGTCATAGGACACAAGGGCATGAATATAAACTGGAGGGTGGTAGATTCAAAGGAAATGTGTGTAAAAATTACTACACTGAAAGGGTGATAGATAAGTGGAATAGCCTCCCATCTGAGGTGGTTGAGGCTAACACAGTAGAACAATTTAAACACACTTGGGATAAATATAAGGATATCCTAAATCTCAAACTAAATTAAGGGTAAATAGGGACTAGGGTCAGTATAGTTTTAAATAAACAACTGGGCAGACTGGATGGGCCATGTGGCTCTTATCTGCTGTCACTTTCCATGTTTCTATGTTTCTGTGAATTGAGGTTCTTACATTTGGGTGATGGGGAAGGAGAGGGGGAGGAAGAGAGGGAGAAGAAGATAAGATGATTATCAAAGAGGGAGAAGGGAGAGAAGGAAAAGTCAAACAGGGAGCATTAGCGTGAGAAAACGAGGTCAAGGGAGTGACCCAGGTTGTGGGTGTCTGCTGAAGTCCACTGTGATAGGCCAAGGGAGGAGGAGAGGGAAAGAAGTTTTGTAGTACTGGGGTCTGAGGGGTTGTCAACAGGGATGTTGAAATCACCTAGGATAAGGGTGGAGAGGTCAGAAGAAAAAAAAACAAAAACAACAAAAAGTGGGGTAGCCAGGCTCCAAAGTTATCAATGAATTTGGAGGGGGGCCAGGGACGTTGTAGACAACAGCAACGCGGAGATGGATGGAGTGATAGATGCAAATGCAGTGGACCTCAAAGGAGGTGAAAGTGAGGCAGGGCTGAGGGGGTATAATGCTAAATGTGCAGGAAGAGGAAAGAAGGATGCCCACACCACCACAAGGGCATTCGCCAGACCTAGGTGTGTGGGAGAAGGAGAGACCCCCATAGGAGAGGGCAGCAGGGGAGGTAGTATCAGATGTGGAGAGCCAGGTCTCAGTGATGGCGAGAAGGTTACAGAATGTTGCAGATGGATCGAATAACTGAGGGTTAATTTATTTAGCCCGAAGGCAATTAAACCCTGGGTTGGGGAATGGTAGGCCCTAGCAAGTTGTTTACTTGTTTGGGTATTGGGGGCCAATGGAATAAGAGAGGTGGTCCCCTGGGGGGAAGTTATTTAAGCCCTCTGCAATTGCTGGGTCTTCCCCTTTTTTTCCTCCTGCCTGCTGGATTTGTTAGGTGATGTACACTGTTTTGTGATCTTAACTGTTTTCCTAACGTGTATTTTTCTGTCCTTTTCTTTTGTAGCCCCCCCCCCCTTTA
>WWET01001143.1:402929-415532 GCA_011038615.1 Limnodynastes dumerilii | reverse complement strand
CTGAAGTTAGGGTAGCCTTCAGCCGGCGTAAGGAAGGGGCCATACGCCCGCAGAGGGGGAGTGCCAGGCTAAGTGAACGCCGATACGCTGTGCTTTAGTAAGCACAGCGCATCGGCGTAGGTCTGGATCAGGCCCCATGAGAGTAGGAAGGAGGCACAAAGAAGTAATGAAGGCAGGAATAACTGAAGAGAGGTTCAGAAGAAATGAAACGTGTGGAAAATAATAAAAAATCATGAATATCAAGTAAAAATAATTGGGCAGAGCAATAAGTGTAGGTTAATAGAAGTCCCAAGTAGTCACCAGAAGCAGCATCAGAATGGTTTCATCTTACAATGCGCAGGTAAGGATTTTCAGAAGGAGTTTCCAGGAAATGCAGATGTTGCCGATCTCAAGTAAAATACGTCAATGCTTGTTTTGTAAAAGATGATGTCTGGTAGAGTAATATTCGGTTTCCTCTGTTTTCTTCCTGTAACTCATGATTCTAGGAGTTACACTACACAGCAGCCTATACTACACAGTACACAGTATCTGATTGACTAACGCTAGTGTTGTTGGTATAAATGGGGATATCTTTTAAGCCCGACCAGATATCATAATCTCTGACTGTGGTGCGCTGTGTTGACTCTCCATTACCAGTGCTTGTGTTTAAAAATGACAACTGTTTCCTAGCAGTAGAAGTTCCTGGAGAAGCTGAAGGAGGAGATGTTATGTGCAAAGTGATCTGACAAGTTGCTCACAAGTAGCTGTTTACATCTCCTAAGATCTATGTTTTCTGTAAAAAAAATAACTTGACATAGCACTTAAACCTAGGATCAAGCATGGTTGCCAAAATTTAGTGAACATTTTCCATAATCTATGGAATAAACAACAGCAGTAGTCTGTGATAATGAGCGCTAAAGTTGCGGTCGTTTTAAACACCTAAGGGATAGTTGTTGGTTCTGAAAGTAAATAAAACAAAGGCTCACAGTTTGAAGTATTGCTCTTGTATTTTCTGTAGAAATTATTGTTTTTTAAACAGGGGTTCTCTCCAGAACCTTGGTACCGTGAACACATGACCTCAAATAAGCTTATAAAACCGGGTGTATTAACTGTGGATATAGGACGTAAATCTAATGCGGTCATAGCTGTCATGGCTTCAGTTATGCGCTTTGCTGCAGGGTGGCAGCTGTCATAATTTGTTCCTCTTGCAAAAGCTTGTTCCACAGACAATTGTTGTTTGAAACGGATAGGTTTCTTGGTCCCATTTAATGATTAGTGTTCACCCTCAGCAGCGGTACCAGCAGCAGCGGCACCAGCAGAAGCAGTTGTTTTGCTCACAGATTCCTCAAGGCAGTCACTTCAGCCGAGCAAATGTAATTCTGGATTTCCCAGCGTCTCATATGACGATGTTGATGATAAAGGTGTTGCAGGTGGAGATTGGACATATTGGGATTTTTATCCCTTTTACAAGCAGCTGTTGATGGACTGCCTGCTAAAATTGATTTTGGTGAAGTTTTGGATAAATATTGAGTATGGACTCGTTGCAAATGACGTAACAGGGAGGAGGTGACTAAATGTTTGATGTCCTTGCCTCTACTAACTTTCGTGCTACAAATGGAACAGATGCCTTGACAACTGTTGTCAGAATTTGGATTAAAATATTTCCAGATGAGGTTGATTTTTTTTTCATTGACAAGACATAACAATGCGCTGCTTGCGGGCAGAACTTGTTGACAGCGAAGTCTGATTTTCTTCAACACAAAATACATCATCCTCCAGATAGTTATCCACTAGTCCTCATCATCTTCATGATCATCTGCATTTGTGTCAGATAGATAACGAGCACACTCAACTTGTGGCACAGTTTCTACAACAACCACTGCATCCTAAATTTCAATAGCAACGGCAACAGCATCATTACTTTGACTAATGGTGCTCATCATGAAGTTTACTGGAGGATCAGATATGTAAAGAGGCTCCTGTATAATTACCATGTTGTCAGAATCAAAACTGTTGAAATCATAGCCAGACTTATTGGAGAATCTTTCAATCTCCTCATTTATTTCTTAAACAGTGTAAGGCAACTTTTTTGTGTGGGACTTCCTTTTTTTCCCCTTATGGATCTGCCAGATTTACTGTTGACAAATCTTCCCTGCCTTTCTTTAGAAATGGATTTTGCTGTGGAGGCTCTAGCGCTTGTAACAGTGCAGCAGCAGCCACCACAAATAACGGCCACAGTCTAAGCCTTTCCTTTCCACTATGTGTAGTGTATGATATGTTGCCAAAAAACATGCTGTCACATATAAGCACAATGGGCCTGATCCAGAACAACGCTTCGAAGTGAATTTACGCGTGGCGGAGATGTAAAATCGCTGTTTAGAACGCACTGCGCATGCGCACCATAGAAAATACGCACATTCACGTAGCGTAATTGTGAACGTATGGGCCATTCACGTATGTGTCACGTAAATCCTTACGTGTGGGCGTGCCAAATTTATGTTATTCGAAAATACGTCTGAAATACGTGAAGTAGGCGGGGGGTGGTATTTAAAGTGTACAGTATAGGCGTGCTTAGCTGCGTAAATTCGTTCAGCCCATACGTACGTGTGCGTATGACAGCGGTTACTTTGGAAAAAGTTAAGGTAGGGTTTGGGAAGCGTATCTTGACAAAATACGTCCGTGCAAGGGGTGTGCCGAGGGGAGTGTAGCGAATTTACGTGCACGAAAATACGCTCCGCGAATAAACGTACGGCACACGTAGTTCTGGATCTACCGCAATGCACGTACATTACAATACATGCCATACAGTAAAACTCAATAAAAATGCATAATATATCCCCCAATAATATAATAAAAATACAGGTGGCCACTCTGTAATGTTTAAAACCTCTTATGTGTCACATAGTTTATAATAAAGAATAAATAAATATTTAATACTGACTGTTAAGATGTCCTCCGTCTTGGGAAGACTTGCTTGTATGTTCTTCTTTCCTTACTTACTTTCTTCTCTTGCATAATGAAGATTCTTGTCACCTTGATGGATGATCTGGGTCTGGACAAGCTTTAGACATCACAAACCTTCCTCTTCTTCTGCGCCGCTACTAATATATACGGTATATATGCCTAATATACGGTAACTAGAGGGCTCACTATTATCCTGACGTCATTTGCATTATGGACCTCTAGTGGCCGCTCTAGTTACCGTATAGTCATTAGTAGCGGTGCAGAAGATGACAGAGGTTCGGTACGTCTGCAGCTCCAAGGTCCGGAGCCAGAACTTCTATCAAAGTGAATAGAATCTTCATTCTGCAAGAGAAGAAAGTAAGTAGGAAAAGAAGAAAATACAAGCAAGTCTTACCAAGACGGAGGACACCTTAACGGTGAGTATTAAATATTTCTTTATTCTTTATTAAAGACTATGTGACACATAATATGTTTTTAACATTACAGAGTGGCTATCTGTATTATTATTATATTATTGGGGGACATATTATGCATTTTTATAGATTTTACTGTATGGCATGTATTATAATGTATGTGCATTGTGCTTATATGTGACAGTATGTTTTTTTTGTTTACACAACACACAGCACAGCATGTTTAAAAGGTTTACCATGCTGATATTACTGCAAGGCTCAGCAATGCTGAGCCTTGTAGTTCTATCAGCAAAGCATGGCTAAGCCTTTCAACCATGCTGCGTTTTTTTTAACCAAGTGACAGGGATTTTTTAAAGGGCAAATTGTGGTGCTTTTCTATAGAAAAGCACAGCGATTTACCCTTTGCTAAAGCGACGCTTCTCGCGGGTGATTAATAATCGTCCAAGAAAAGCGCTCCTTAGTAAATTGCGACGATGGCTGCCAATTCATAATCGCCAGCCAAAAGTGCCTTTAGTAAATATACCCCTTAGAGTGTGCCTAATAGAGGACCGCAGTCACTGATTTGAATCAATAGGAAAATGTTTTAGAAGATGCAAGGTGCATTACAAAGAGGAGCTTAAAGCGTGCCTAATAGAGAGGGATTTAAAAAGAAAAAGTACAAAAGATAGCCTTAATAAGGGCTTTTGGTTTCTTTTGGTTTCTTCAATACAGCACAAAATATACACTAGTGGATGGATACTAGGTATATAATTGTGACGCTAGTAGAGCTACAACAGAACAACACTTTCACCACCAATCTCATATCTAAAATGGCTCTGAGGTACCTTATAAACCCCTAAAAATACAAGAAAACTGTGTTCCTGAACAGCGCAATAACAATGCAGCTGAAAAATAATGTGAGATTTCAAGCTGAAAAAATCCAAAACTGTGAGATCCGAAATTTCTGCTAAAATGCTGTTTTGGGGCTTCCGGTTCCGGCAGGCATGTAGAGAGCCGCAGACACCTCGTGCTCTGCTCCCCCGCTACCCATCTGCACCGCTCATCGCCAGCTGACAGACGCTGAGTTGCCTCAGGAGTTACCTGTAGCTGTGGTAACCACTCCTGAGTGCATGGATCGATTCCTCCAAGCCACCATGCCGCCGAAAGCACAGAGATCACGCACAGAGGGACAGAGAGGGCCTTCCAAGATGGCGCCCGCACGAGGTAATCACTCGGCAACCGGAACCAATACCCTTTAGTGAAGGCAATTTTTGATACAATGGGGCCTATGTTGCAGGCACAATCTTAATCTTTTAACCTGGTTGTGCAGGATATAAAAGATCAAATCATGTAGGTATCCAACAGACTTTTGAAAGTGGAACAACTCACTGGTGATCTATTCCAAGATGTCTCCCAACTCCAGAAGAGGTCTGAAACTCTTTATAAGGAACAAACATATTTATGGAACAAGCTGGACGACCTAGAAAACCGGTCCCGCCGGAATAATTTGCGCATAATTGGCTTGCCTGAATCTATCCATGGGCCTGATTTATACAAATTTATCAAGGACACGCTTCCCTCATTGTTGAAAGTCTCTTCTGACTGTGGTGACATGGTTATTGAGCGGGCTTACAGAGTTGGACCCCCAAGGGAATCAGCTACCTCTAACCCTAGGCTGGTTATATTCAGATGCCTAAATTACCTGCATAAGACTGCACTTTCGAACGCCAACAAGCGAGTCCCTGATCTGGTTTGGTAAGGTAGAAAATTACGCTTATTCCAAGATTATTCGATGGGGGTCACGAGGGCATGGAAAGATTTCACCCCTATCTGCTCCAAGTTGGTCAAATCTGGTCAGAAATTTGCACTAATATACCCTGCTTGCCTACGCATCTTCTTGGGAAAAGAAACTAGGGACTTTTTGTCACCTAAAGAAGTGGCTGCATTCCTTGAAGAGGATACCTCAGCGCAAGCATCATCCTGCGATGTTTCTGTGGGCTAAGTGCCGAAGTTAATTATTGGCAAATATACATCTATATCTTCGTTATCCTGAGGAGCTCCTGACCGACTCATGTGGCTGCACTATGCCGTGATGCGGGTTTTAGAGCGTGAGCAAATTGGATATAAATCTTGTGGATGCTCCTTCTGGAAGTCTATTGTCTGGAGAGTCTCCAGCACCGAGTAGAGAAATGACTTCTTCTCTTCTTGGTCATTTAGACATTATTTGTTTGTTCATTTCAGTTATGTTCTTCTTTAAGTCATTCACATCCGCAATGTTCTGCATGATCGTACTACTCTCTAACCACTGCCTCCTCTGTTGTACATGTGTAGCAGCCGTGCTCCTATTTTACTCTAGGTCATGTAAGTATTTTACCTCTACTCTGGTCCAGTTCTATTGTTTTTTCATGGTATTATTAATGCAGAAACTTATTGCCATATTGTCTCTTTATAACTGTAAATGTTTGATTTGAAATTAGTTACATGGAATGTGGGGGGGATCAATTCCCCAATTAAGAGGAAGCGTTTGTTTACATATCTCAAAAAATTGTCGGCAGATATTATCCTTTTGCAGGAAACTCACCTAAAAGAGTCTGAGCTGGTTAAATTAAATAATGGGCCTTTTGCCTTGATAGCCGTGGCGCCATATAACTCCAGAGCTCGAGGTGTCGCATTATTGTTACGTAAAACCATCACTTACGAAATACATTCCCAAACTGTGGATAAAGGGGGCCGCTTCCTAATATTAGATATCATACTAAATGGTTTTCATATTACTATTTGCAATGTTTATGCACCTAATAATTACTCTAAATCATTTTTCCATCTTCTACTCTCCAAGTTGCTCCTATATGTAGATAGTCACATTATTGTGAGGGGTGATTTTAATTTGATTGCATCACAGGCTCTCGATAGACAAACCTCCATCAAAGGGTTGTGTTCTCTGCCTAAGCTGGGTATACCACAATTTGCAAGGCGGCTCAACTTGGTAGATATTTGAAGGGCCCGAAACCCTGTATCCAAGTGTTACTCGTGTCTCTCGGCTGCCTATCACTCTCTCTTGAGATTGGATTATTTGCTAGTCTCTGAGTCACTTTTACCTAAAATACTATGTACTGAAATAGAGCCTATAGTCATCTCGGACCATGCGGTTGTATGGTGCTAATTAGAAGCTGCTAATTCTAAGCCTGCACAGGGTCTCTGGAAATTCCCCTCGTATTTGGCCAACTCGCCGAAATTTAGAAACATGCTCAAAGCGACATGGGCAACCTTTAAATACATCAACGCATCTCATATAGAAGATCCCCAACTTTTTTGGCAATCCTTCAAGACCGTAGTTAGAGGAGACATTATTTCATTTGTCACAGCGCATAATAAAGCCAATCAAGTAGAGTTCACCCAAACAAAACAAAACCTTATAGAGACATTCCATTCATACTCTGCCAACCCAAATCCTGCTAATCTTAGGGCTTATACCACTGCTAAAATTCAGTTTGAGGGAATCCTGGGGAAATTAGGCCAAAAAAGTGACTTTCGTAAAAAATTTCATAAGTGGGGAAATAGGTCAGGCAGACTTCTGTCCAACCTGTTGCAGGGGGACAAAAAACCTACTTTTATTGCATCCATTAGAGACTGTGGTGGGACCCTGAGGCACGACGGCAAACATATAGTTGAAGTGTTCAAGCAGTTCTATCAGAATCTATACTCACAAAATCCCATTGATGATAGCAAGAAACAGGAGTTTTGGAGTGGGCCGAATTTTTATTAGCCCCGATCACACTGGTGGAGTTGCAAAATTCCATCAAGTTATTAAAAATCAAATCAAAAGGCTCCTGGCCCGGACGGCTTTAGTGGAGAGTTTCTTTTTAAATTTTCACACCTGAGATTGGGAAATCCTTGGTCTCCTTTTATAATTCCATTCTCCTGCAACACTCTGCCCCGGCCTACTTTAATGCAGCAATTATTAAAGTTCTCCCCAAGCCAGGTAGGGACCCAGAAATGCCTTCATCCTATAGGCCAATATCACTTTTAGATGTTGACTACAAATTGTTGACAAAAATTATAGCAGAAAGACTCAAGGTTATCTTGCCAGGGATAATCCACCCAGACCAGACTGGGTTAATCCTGCATAGACATTCTGTGGTGAACATTCGTAGGGTCCTTTCAGTTTTGCAACAGGCGGAGACGTGGGGTGGTCCCGGGGCTGAGTTAATTTTATCCCTTGACGCCGAAAAGGACTTGGTTACCTGGGACCACCTCATGGAGTCCTTAGCTGGATTTGGATTTCCTGCGGAATTTTCCTTGTTGTTGAGGGCCTTATATGTTAATCCTTACACCCAGGTAGCCTGCAATGGCTTTCTGTCTGATAAATTTTTTATCCAACGGGGCACTAGGCAGGGGTGTCCGCTCTCCCCATTGCTGTTTGCTGTGGCATTGGAGCCTTTGGCGGTGGCTTTACGCAACTCCCAAGAATTTAAAGGTATAACTATCAATGCACACAAACTCAAATGAGCAATCTTTGCAGATGATATGCTGCTTTTTATTTCCCAACCTGCTAAATCCATCCCTGCAATATTAACACTCATCAAACTGTTTGGCTCCTTTGCGGGTTTCAAAGTCAATTTCAGTAAATCAGAGGCGATGATTTTACCTAATTCCAGAACCCCACCCGTCTTAAATTTAGTCTCTAAGTATTTTAAACTAACTAACACTGACTTTAAATATTTGGGGGTACTCATAACTTCCACTATCCAAAATTGATATAAATTGAATTATTCCACATGCATCGCAAAGATTGCTACCCTTCTAAAAAATTGCTTAAATCTGCCGCTATCCTTGATGGGGAGGGTCACAGTGATAAAAAGTGTGGTATTCCCCAAACTGTCGTACTTAATCCAAATGCTCCCTATTTCTTTAACTTCAGCAGACGTTGCAAGGTGTATGTCTTTATTTTTCAACTTCATATGGAAAGGCCATAAACCCAGGGTGGCACATGTTAAAATGATGTTGAAAAGGAGAGATGGAGGGCTAGGGGTTCTGGACCTGCAAACGTTTATCACTGCCACGCACTTCAGATATATCTCTGACTGGCTATTAAATAAATCCCACTTCACCAACTTAGACTTAGAACAAGCTATGGTGTCCCCATTGGCATTAGGCGCCCTCTTATCTGAACCCATAAAGACTCTTCCTGCATCTGTTAAAGGTAACATATCAATACAGTATACATGTAGGGCATGGGTCTCAGCACACAAATCCTTGAAAAGTGATCCTTCCATTTCTATTTACCATTCCCTATGGGGAAATCCGCTCTTCGAACCTAGCATGCAAAACTGCAATTTTAAGGATTGGTCCCTTAGGGGTATCAAAGCAATATGCAATGTGTTTGATCCAGGGGGTGGAATTCTCTCTTTCGCACAGCTTAAAGAGAAATTCAATCTAACAAATTCTTAATTTTATATGTATCTTCAAACTAGGCATTTTGCGTTGGGAATGAAACATATCCTTTCCAATTCTATCAGCCCAATCGATAAGCTTATCTCATATTTTGAAACACATACTTTTCGTGTACGCCACTAGACAGAGGTGATTTATCATGTAGACCCTGCCAAATTGTGGAAACCTACTTTAGTCTCATTGGAAAAAGATGTTCCCAATTTACAGTTTCCTGAGGACCCCCTGCAATACTATGACAGAACCTTAAAAGCTTTAACCTCCTCCTCGCTACAAGAAACTCATTTTAAGACTTTACACAGGGCCTATATCTCCCAGACACAAAGACGCCATATGACCTCTGCGGAAACTGGTAGTTGTCCCAAATGCCACTGTAGCAGGGCGACTTTTATACATAACCTTTGGGACTGCGGGAAAATCAGGAAATTCTGGGTCAAGGTCATCGGTTTTATTAATACTATCTTCCAGGTTTGAGTTCCCAAAAGCTTCCTCTCACTAATATGGGCTGACTTTGGGGATTGGGTGGAAGTGTTCCCTGCGCTGAAGCAAGACCTACCTCTTTTATCAGTCATTGTCACAGTGGCTAAATCGGCCATCTTGTCCAATTGGATTAAGGCTTCACCACCCTTTATACCTAACATAAAGGATAAATTATTGGAGTTGATATACCTAGATAGAAGAGTTACATTCCCTGACATTGATAAGGGGGTAGAGACTTTCCACAAGAAGTGGGGTGTATACCTAGAATACCTTCCTGAAAACCAACGTGGTCATATTGTGAAGCCTTTTGAACTCACCTCCTGGAATTTGCTTAGAAACCTTGGTTCTGTTTAGGGGGCACGGCTGCTACGCCACTGTGCTACGCTACTGTGCGTTATGCACTACGTACTATGTGAGGTGTGGGGCACACTACTCATTCAAAAATTTACAGTTTGGGTTTATATATCTCACTGCGACGGATATGTATTGCAATGTGTGACAGGGCATGGTGGACTAGTTACCTATTGTTTGATTTTCCATTTATTGTTACATTGTTGTGTTTTGTTTCATTCTAATTTACTCCAATGTATAAAACCATTACTTGGGTACGCGTACTGTATATGTACTCATTTAGCCTGATTTCACTTATACCTTTATAACTTACAGCTAAGTTTAATCTTGCTGAATCTGTACCACTATGGTAATACCATGTACCATTTTATCTTTGACTTCTGTTATCTCGGTGCACAATGGTTTTTATATTGTACTCTTGTATCCTCATTACCTGTGAAAAACTCAATAAAACGTTTAAGCAAAAAAAAAAATGGTGTTTTGCTTCGATTTAGGATCCGAATTTTGCTTAAAGATCCGAGCCATGGCTGGGTTCGACTCAGAACCCTAAAATTCAAAAGTGTCAGATTTCACGGAATCCAAACTGCTCATTGCCAGTTAATATATGACCAGAACTGGGGCTTCACAGAGGGAGACGGTCAAAATATGCTAACTGCTTCATTGCATATCATGATGTGTCCTGATAATAATGTTGTGAGCTGGGAGGTGGTCAAATTTCAATGGGAATGAGTGAAAATTAATGTTATTAGCGTTAATAATGCTTTAAGCACAAAAAACATTAAAATGACATGGTTTTAGAGATTTTATAAACATTTTCGAATGCCGGCTCCCGCTGCTGCTTCTCCCTTGCTAGGTCTTGCTAGGCAGCGTCTCCCCAGCCGTCGGCACGTCGGAAGCGTGGCTGGGCGGTCCAAACAGAGAGCTGGTCTGCTCCTGGGGCTCTGGTTGGGTGCTGTGTTCTATTTCCTGCCGCGCTGTCCTCTCATAGTTACATAGTTACATAGTTGATGAGGTTGAAAAAAGACAACAGTCCATCAAGTTCAACCTATTTTGGATCTCCTGCGATCCCTATCTTTAGATTTGAAGTTAATCCATATAAAACAACCTCCAAATTGTTGCAATCATAAGATAAATAAATACATACATTTCTCCCTTGCTCCACTACTGTCCTTTATTTAAATTAGCGGTCCTGGTAACCCTGAATGTCATTTTCTGCAAAAAATATATCTAATCCTTTCTTAAACATATCCAGTGAATCTGCCATCACAACCTTTTCTGGCAGTGAATTCCACATCCTGACTGCCCTTACTGTGAAAAACCCTTTCCTTTGCTGGTTGTGAAACTTCTTTTCCTCTAACCTTAGTGGGTGCCCCCGTGTCCTGTATACAGTCCTTGGGGTAAAAAGTTCCTTTGAAAGTTCTCTGTATTGACCCATGATGTATTTGTATATATTGATCATATCTCCTCTTAGACGCCTCTTTTCTAAAGTAAACATGTCTAAACTGGCTAGCCTTTCCTCATAGCTCAATGACTCCATTTTGTTGCCCTTCTCTGAGCCCTTTCTAGTTCCAAAATGTCTTTTTTATGGATTGGTGCCAAGAACTGAACTGCGTATTCGTGAGGAGGCCTTACCAATGATTTATATAGTGGCAAAATGCATGCTAATACTTTATAGGCCCTTGCAGCTGCTGCTTGGCACTGAGTACTATTGCTAAGTCTATTGTCCACAAGCACTCCCAAATCCTTCTCCATTAAAGATTCTCCTAAATTTACCCCATTTAATTTATAGATTGTATGCTTGTTTTTGATCCCTAAATGCATAATCTTACATTTATCTATGTTAAACCTCATCTTCCATTTGGCCACCCAATCCTCCAGTTTACTCAAGTCCCTCTGCAAGGACGCTACATCTTGCTCAGATTCTATTACCTTACATAGTTTAGTGTCATCTGCAAAAATGGAAAACTTGCCCTCTAAACCATCACCAAGGTCATTAATAAATATATTAAAAAGGACTGGTCCCAGCACAGAACCTTGAGGTACACCGCTTAAAACTTTTGATCAATGGCGCGGATTATAGTGATCACTCCCTGCTGACTCCCGCTTCCTGTCGCTTACTTATTTGTCCATTGTTGCAACCCTTTGTGCCTGCTTCCAGCCATTGTCCCTTCCTACCCTTGCCTTTTGTCTGGTGTGAGTACTCCTTGTCAGTTCCTCAGTCTGTATATTTAGTCTCTGTCTGCTCTGCAGTCCTTCCCTTTGTGTTATAGTGCTTTGTTATTGCCTTGCATTCCTTGAAAGGTACCATCCATTTAATTTAGGTGCATAGCACACTCCTGCCATCATTTTTGCATTTCTAGCACATAGTGCAGCAAACACATTTATTATTATTGTGCATTTCTGCCTACATTGCATATCTTTTGCCCAGTGCAGTCATTACATAATTACTGTTGTGCTTAGCACAATGTTGTCAACATTTTGCATACCTTTTGCACATAGTGCAGTCCAATCCTTTTTACCGTTGTGCATAGCACATTTCTGCCCATATTTTACATACCCTTTGCACATAGTGCAGTCTAATCCTTATTATAGTGTGCATAGCACATTCCTGCCCACATTTTGCATGCCCTTTGCACATAGTGCAGTCCAATCCTTATTACTGTTGTGCATAGCACATTCCGGCCCACATTTTGCATACCTTTTGCACATAGAGCGTCTAATTCTTATTATAGTGTGCCTAGCACATTCCTGCCCACATTTTGCATATCCTACACATTGTGCAGTCCCTACATTGACCTTGCCGGGTATAGCACTTTCCTGTAACACTTTGCATATCTTTATGGTAGCTGCCTATTTGTGTGCTCTTTTTGTATACCCCCGCCGCTCTGTGCTTGTGCTTCGCACTACCTGCTCAGACCTCCGAAACACCTTCCAGCTCTTGTACCTTACCCTATCCTCCTCTTTTCTCCGTGGTGACCTCTTTCCC
>WWET01001143.1:378579-392821 GCA_011038615.1 Limnodynastes dumerilii | reverse complement strand
CACCCTGTATACCCACCATAACCAATGGGATACCTATACCCCTAACAGTAACCCTCCCCACTCTTAAACTTAAGGACTACAAACCAGTATTCTAACGATTAAGGCTACCACTAACTTGAAGGCTATCCCTGAAAGGTATGCTCCCTCTAATTATAGGAGGCCACCTCTGCCCTAACCTTGGTCCCGCTATAATTAGGATAAACAGAACTGTAAGATATCTCTCAGGTCTTGCACATTGGAGGATAAACAGCAAATTACAAAAAAATGTGACACTTAGACTAAGGCAGCAGTAAGGGAACTAAAATGCAAGCACAAAATATCAAAACAGACAGAGTCTCCAATTAGTACCCACGGAGGGGAACACATGAATAGAGTACTTATCCGGCCCGTCAGACGCGGCGGCCCGTGCGTCTCTCCAGCCAGGCAGTAGCCTCCTGTGCCGTGTTGAAGAACACCGTAGTATCATCAGCCACCACACGGAGCCAGGATGGGTACAGCATGGCGTATGGTAATTGTAATTCCCGGAGGCGTCGCTTGACCGCAGTGAACTGGGCCCGAGATTTTTGTATATCCAGTGCGAAGTCCGGAAAAACCGAAACTGGCTGATTGTCGACTTGGAGTTGTCCCCTGGTACGGATCAGGCGAAGCAGCGTGTCTTTGTCCTTATAGTGGAGAAACTTAGCGATAAGGGTGTGCGGAGGCGCCCTAGGGGCTGGTGCCTTTCCTGGAATCCGATGGGCACGCTCCACCGCAAACTGTGCCGTAAAGGAGTCTCTGCCGAAAACTTCAGCCAATTTTCAAGAAAGGCAGTCGGATCATTACCCTCCTTTCTTTCCGGGAGACCAACGAATCGGAGATTGTTGCGGCGCAGGCGACCCTCCATATCCGTTAGGCGCTGTTTGCACTGGCCAATTTCGGATGCTAAGTTGGCAAGTTGTCCCGATACAGGGGCCACAATATCATCCAGGGTGGAAATGCGCCGCTCGGTGTCCGAGACCCTTTCCCTGATTTGTTGTAAATCATGGCGGAGAAGTGAAATATCAACTTGCACCTCGCCTATCTTACTCATAAGGGTTTTCTCCGAAGCTGATATAGCAGACAAGAGAACCTGCTGAAGAGAGACTGTATCCAAGCCCTCTGCCGCCTCTGGAGGACGCGGGCTCGGAGGTTCCGAGGATGCAGGCTGACTAGGTGGAGGACCACTGGTGGACTGTCGGGCGAATCTCTCCAATTTGGCTCCCGCTGCTGCGGCTTTGTCCGACCTACCCATGGCAGATGCAGTTGAGAAAACGTGGGACAAAACGGTAGGGATAGGTACAGTATCCAATGGCAGCAGGTCACTGCACAGTAGGGTGTATAGAGGAACAGCACTATAGCCCCTTGCAATGAAACGGAGTTTGCTTCACACTAGATGCACCACTGTCTCACAGCAGGAGCGGCAGCTGATGACTTGAAAATATTCTGGAAGACAGGTGCAATACGGAGACTTAGCGTGACTAATCCAATTGGGCCAGCCAAATGCAGATATGTAGCAACAGCACTTGTCCAAGAATAGCCCCCAGGCCACTGTGTGTATACAAGCCAGGTCAGCCTGGACAGAACCCCGTGGCAGTGACTTATACAGTTGAGTCAGGAGAATGCAAATATGCAGCAGCAACACTTATCAATACCAGCACACCATGCCCTGAGTGGTAGAGGCCGGCACACAGCAGACAGGCCCCTCACTGGGGATAATGTGAAAGTCCCACTGTAAATTGCTAGATGGAGGCAGAGAGGGAAGACAAATGGCAAGCTAGCAGGGGTCCCCACTGTCACAGCACAACACCACCGTAGCTCTCCTCAGCCAGACTCAGGAACAGTTACTTGGTGATCAGCACCTGCCGGGCACAAACCCCCCCACACCAGCGCCAGGGAATAACCAGGGACACAGATCTACAACAGCAGCCGGAGTTCTGTTCCCCGCTGCCCTCCATGTGCGCCCGTCCAAGATGGCGCCCAATGGCCGTTTTGCACGCCAATTAGGTCCCGGCAAGTACCCGACACCGGAGGAGAGTGACCCGTGCTCCTCACTGCCGACACCACCAAGATGCACCGGAGACGTCCAGGAAGGCGCCGGGAGAGAGGCACAGCCGTGCAGCAAGGGACCCGGAGCAGATCAAAAGAGCCAAGGCACAGAAGCAGAGAGGACCGCCAACTCCACAGGATGGCGCAGCTGTGTGAAGACTCCAAGGAGCCAAAGGAGACCGCAGTCGGGACCCGGGCAGGTGAATAATGCATGCAGGGTAAGAAAATAACAAAGTAGGCAGCCAAACCTAAAAGGCAGGATACATATACGGATTATTGGAGAGGGAGCACAGGCAGCGTGCGACCTACTCCATTCCTGTCCAAGCTCTGCCCCCAAACTGCTTGTTTTTAATTGTATCACACATGTATTTTTTATAAAAAAGTGTGATTTAAAAAATGGCATAATGCTCCAAGGTGTATGATTTGTATGATGTATGGTATGGTATGTATGTATGTATGTATGTATGTATGTATGTATGCATGGTCAAATGCTCCATGTAATAAACAAGAACTCAAAACATACAATAAACTTTTTTATTGAAACATAATTAATATTTTTTTTTTTACTTTTTTATTTACTAAATCAACATTGTTTTAAAAAATAAAATAAAATTCAACGATTTAAATTGTATAAATGAAGTAACATTTGGGCTGTTTGGCCCATCTGCACCAGCATGTGCAGCAAGTTAAGGACTTCTTCTGTGAAGGGGTCCATTGCTTCTTCAACAACTGGAACATCTGTTTAATAAAAGAGAAAAAAAATTGTCATTTATTTTTACATATGCTTACACAATATAAAAAATCACATTTCATTTAAAAATGACATATTACCATCAGGTTGATACAACATGGAAGAAAAGGTGATGGGCAATAGATGGAGTAGGGATTGTGATAATTTTTGAAAAAGGTGCTTAGCAAAATGTGGATAATGATGGTTATTGACAAATAACAAATAATGGACAGAATGGGGAGAACAGTACTGGGTAGAATGTGGAAGAGGGGGTTTAGATGGCAGTGGCGGGTTCCTCCTCCGCTACCTAGCCCCAGGAATAGTATGGTGCTAGATTGCGAGAGAGGGACCCACTACTTCCATCTTTAGAATACTGGGGGGCTGGAGGCACATGTAGGGGATACTGGTGGGCTGTAGGCACATGAGGGAGATACTGGGGGTCTGGTATACTATAGCCCCTTGAAATGAAATGGAGTTTGCTTCACACCAGATGCACCACTGTATCACAGCAGGAGCGGCAGCTGATGACTTGAAAATATTCTGGAAGACAGGTGCAATACGGAGACTTAACGTGACTAATCCAATTGGGCCAGCCAAATGCAGATATGTAGCAACAGCACTTGTCCAAGAATAGCCCCCAGGCCACTGTGTGTATACAAGCCAGGTCAGCCTGGACAGAACCCCGTGGCAGTGACTTATACAGTTGAGTCAGGAGAATGCAAATATGCAGCAGCAACACTTATCAATACCAGCACACCATGCCCTGAGTGGTAGAGGCCGGCACACAGCAGACAGGCCCCTCACTGGGGATAATGTGAAAGTCCCACTGTAAATTGCTAGATGGAGGCAGAGAGGGAAGACAAATGGCAAGCTAGCAGGGGTCCCCACTGTCACAGCACAACACCACCGTAGCTCTCCTCAGCCAGACTCAGGCACAGTTACTTGGTGATCAGCACCTGCCGGGCACAAACCCCCCCCACACCAGCGCCAGGGAATAACCAGGGACACAGATCTACAACAGCGGCCGGAGCTCTGTTCCCCGCTGCCCTCCACGTGCGCCCGTCCAAGATGGCGCCAAATGGCCGTTTTGCGCACCAATTAGGTCCCGGCAAGTACCCGACACCGGAGGAGAGTGACCCGTGCTCCTCACTGCCGACACCACCAAGATGCACCGGAGACGTCCAGGAAGGCGCTGGGAGAGAGGCGCAGCCGTGCAGCAAGGGGACCGGAGCAGATCAAAAGAGCCAAGGCACAGAAGCAGAGAGGACCGCCAACTCCACAGGACGGCGCAGCTGTGTGAAGACTCCAAGGAGGCAAAGGAGACCGCAGTCGGGACTCGGGCAGGTGAATAATGCGTGCAGGGTAAGAAAATAACAAAGTAGGCAGCCAAACCTAAAAGGCAGGATACATATACGGATTATTGGAGAGGGAGCACAGGCAGCGTGCGACCTACTCCATTCCTGTCCAAGCTCTGCCCCCAAACCGCTTGTTTTTAATTGTATCACACATGTATTTTTTATAAAAAAGTGTGATTTAAAAAATGGCATAATGCTCCAAGGTGTATGATTTGTATGATGTATGGTATGGTATGTATGTATGTATGTATGTATGTATGTATGTATGTATGTATTAATTGTTTATTTTTTTTACTTTTTTATTTACAAAGTCAACATTGTTTTAAAAAATAAAATAAAAATCAACGATTTAAATTATATAAATAAAGTAACATTAGGGCTGTTTGGCCCATCTGCACCAGCATGTGCAGCAAGTTAAGGACTTCTTCCATGAAGGGGTCCATTGCTTGTTCAACAACTGGGACATCTGTTTGATAAAAGAGAAAAACATTGTCATTTATTTTTACATATGCTTACACAATATAAAAATTCACATTTCATTTAAAAATGACATATTACCATCAAAGCCTATATATAGCAGTCATGTTGCATCTGATTCTGAATTTGTTATTGTTTATTTTTTGTTGTTTTTTTTAAACTTAGCTGTTTTAAATCTTGAGATTACAAATAAAAAATGTAATTTTTGTAATAAAACATTTAAAAAAATAAAAAACCTTGCTAAATGATGTTTTTTTGTAAACACCAAAAAAGGTATGATCCCAAAAAATTTTGTAAAGCTTCTTTACAAAATGTACCTGTGTTCCTCACATTATTAATATGTAAAGAACACAAATACTTATTACACATATTTTGAAAGGCAAGAGTTTACACAATTACACCTATTAAAATAAACATTAAATACATGTCAAAAATATTATTATATCTTACCATCAACCCCTTCACCATCAGCATCCTGCACATGCTGGTGCCGAATCTCCTCCTCCTCCTCCTCCTCTTCCTCCTCGTATCCCTGCTGGGGTGAGGGCTCCTCCTCTTCCTCCTCGTATCCCTGCTGGGGTGAGGGCTCCTCCTCCTCCTCCTCGTAACCCTGCTGGGGTGCGGGGTCCTCCTCCTCCTCCTAACCCTGCTGGGGTGCGGGGTCCTCCTCCTCCCCCTTCTGACCCTGCTGGGGTGCGGGGTCCTCCTCCTCCTCCCCCTGACCCTGCTGGGGTGCGGGGTCCTCCTCCTCCTCACCCTGCTGTGGTGCGGGCTGCTCCTCCTCCTCCATTTGTTCCTCCTCCAGCAGCTGCTGCCGAGCGCGTTCTGCGCGATTGTGCCTCTGACGACCTATCCATAGAAGCATACATATATGTATTAGAAATGTCATTATCAATAAACAAAACCAAACAATATATTTTTTTTTTTTTACATTTATAACACAACATACAACCATTATCAAATATTTAAAGCTTCTTGTTTATTGAGATATATTACTAAAGATGAGGTTTTGTCCTATATTTAAATGTAGCCTCACACAATCAATCATATAGTTGTTTTAACTGTCATTGCACAGAATACTGATTGACAGCTCACATGAAAATGAGTGTTACGGGTAACATCTGCAGTTTTACAAAGGCAAGATTAATAAGGAAAGTCATCATTCTAGTATTTAGCTATGGTTCTGCTGTGGCAGCCATTTTTCAGCAGATTAATTCACTTAAAATGGCGTATTCATCGTTTTATAGCTATTTTTTAGTCCTATATATGTTTGAAATAATGCAATTCTGAGCTTCTTTAATAATTTACACATTTTATTATAATAAATAAACTTTAGTTGGTAAAACAATAATGTACTTATAATTGTTTTTCCACTAAACATAGTTTCACAGGGTCATCATAATCTAGTCTTTAACTACTCCTAAGGATAAACACATTCTAAAAGTAAATACTTACGGCGTCTATGACGCTCAATCTGCTCCCATACCTCCCCCAGTAAATGGGGTTTAAGATCGCTCCACCGACGCATTAATTGATCAATGCGCCGGTGTGAGAGGTGATGTTTCCTATCCCAAGTCTAAATAACAGTGTGATAGTAAAGCTGGTCAGTATCTGTGTGCAGTAAGCAATTCAAAGATATATCCCTGCATGCAAAGAATACAATTAACTTGACTCCCCCTGAAATCAGCATGGTTTAGCCCAGGAGTGACTTTCCTCTCTTATTTTAAGCACCTTCTTAATTCTGAATCAGGCCCCTAGTCTTTAACTACTCCTAAGGATAAACACATTCTAAAAGTAAATACTTACGGCATCTATGATGCTCTATTTGCTCCCGAATGTCCCACAGTAAATGTGGCTGACGCCGCCTGAGGTCACTCCACCGACGCATCAATTGATCAATGCGCCGGCGTACCCTCAGACGGCGTCTGATGTCCCGCTGGACCCTGCAGTACGCTTCCCGCACTGCAGCGTTGCACCGTGGCTCCCTCAAGTCAAAGCGGTCCATTTCGGCCACTAGTATCCTGAGCTCCGCACGGGAGAACGGGTTAGCTCTGGCAGCCATATATTAAAATTATGTATTTACTAAAAATGGCGGACTAACGCATATACAAATGTATCAACGCCATTGGTTGAATACTTTCCCGCCTTCAAGGAGCAGCTAATCACTGCTCTGTTTGATATATAACAATCGGGCTTGTGTCATAGGTGTACAACACAGAAATGTCAAACCTAGTATAGTTAAGCCATGCAACTTTTTAATAAAATCCTTCTTATATAGACTTATTAAAATTTGTAATTTTACTCTTAAAGTACAGGTTATATGAACACATTACTTACACTTGCGTATGTCAAAAATGTGAAACACACTCCTATGATGGTCATTAGAAGTCTCTCTTCAAAAAGGCCACTGCATAAATACAAAAAATGTGTTCATTAGCTAATTGGTACGTACGCAATTAGAATAAACGCACGCTCACATAAAATATTTAAACACCCCATTGGTGCAAACAATTCCCTTGTTAGAGTGATCTTTCAGGTATCATGGGTCCCAAAGGTCAACCTAGACACTCCAACTTTACGCCTCAGGAGGTGATTCACCTGGTTAATTTAGACCTCACAAAACTTTACAGGGATGGTATTGAAATTGAAGGGCATCTCAGACCTCAGGCTTGGCAACACATTTATGAGGAGTTTCTTCGTTTCTCCAAAGAGCAAAATCCTAAATGTGAAGCCAGAACTTTAAAGAAAGTTAAAAAAAGGTAATATTTTTTTTGTTTTCATTTTAATATATTTTTATTGAGAAGGATACCAATTTGTCATGTAAGACCACAAATTACAGAGAGAGTGATTTTATATAACACACAAATATTGTAAGAGAGCAGGGATGGTATTGAAATTGAAGGGCATCTCAGACCTCAGGCTTGGCAACACATTTATGAGGAGTTTCTACATTTCTCCAAAGAGCAAAATCCTAAATGTGAAGCCAGAACTTTAAAGAAAGTTAAAAAAAAGGTAATATTTTTTTTTTTCATTTTAATATATTTTTATTGAGAAGGATAACAATTTGTCATGTAAGACCACAAATTACAGAGAGAGTGATTTTCTATAACACACAAATATTATGAGAGAGAGAGGAGAGAGAGAGAGAGGGGAGAGAGAGAGAGAGAGTTTTGATATAATTTAAAAAATATACAATTAATAATAATATTAATTATAACTTTAAATTGAATGTAGAATAGTTTATAATAAAACATTTTTTAATAACAGATAGTCAGACCTAAAACAGGCAATTAAAAATAAGCTGTCATTGAAACGCAAACATGAGCGAACTTCTGGTGCTGGCCCTATGCCTGATTCATATAAACTTACAACCGTTGAAGAAATGGCCCTTTGTGTTGTGTCCCCAGCAGAGGTGGTAGGAGTAGGGGATATGGATATGAGTGCTGGCCCACCACCACTGTGGTGGAATTGGAGCACTCAGACTCTGCAGGTAAGGTTTATTATTTGAATTTTGTTTAAAGTTACTATTGTCCTATAACTATGTCATTACTAATATTTGATCATATCTTAAATAAATGTTGTTGTTATGTTATAATTTTTATAAAACAAGATAATCATTTTTTTGTCTTAACTCACAGATCCTCTGGAAATGGAAGCATCGAGACCCGCCAGTCCCTCATTATCGGATGCGGAGCCAGAGGATGTGGCAGAGTATGAGAACTAGAACAGAGGCAATGATGTATCTCCTACTCCTACCCCTCAACAACAACATTACCAAACCATTCAAAAAATCAGTGACAAATTGGACCGGAATTATGCAGCATCATCAGAACTAGTCAAACTCAAAACAGAACAAAATATTGAAGTAAAAAACTTTTTCACCTCCATAATTCAACATAACGATAGAATGGAAAAACATAATGAGAGAATGGAGAACAAATTCACAACCTTCATCGATCATTCTATAAAATATATGGACTGGATCATGAATCAAAATCTACCATCATCCTCTGGACTCCACCAACAACAACCAATAGAACCATCACAACCCAGTACTTATTTTGCACATACCTGTTCACCTACAAGGCCATCAACTCAATCAGGCACAGCTTATCCAACCACTGCTGAATCACCACCACCACCTAAAAAACCCAAAGATACACTTGCCACTAATACTACCAAAGGTGGAAAAAAATTTCAAAAAATAATAATTTAATTTACTTTTGACTTAAAAAAATATTATGTTTTTCAAACTTTAATATTTAATTTGTCTACAACAAATTAGTAGTTATGGTCTTTTGAATACATTTTTTTTTGGTGCAAAAATTTTTAGACTATTTCATACTTTGTTCAATGTTTAAGTTTCATCATTTAAGTAATGAAATTACATATTGTACTAACCTTAAAAATATGTGCAGATTACATTGTGCCTGAACTGAGATCCAGACTGGGAAGAGGGGATGTTGCGCAGCTGTTGTTCCGCCAGAGGAGGGTCCACATCAGCATCAGCCACAATCTCAAAAGGTAGCCCATGTCTCACCGCGATGTTGTGAAAAATACAACACAGAACAACGAGCTCACATACCTTGTCAGGCGCATACATGAGGGCTCCCCCAGACCGGTCCAGACACCGAAACCTAGATTTCAAAAGGCCAAATGTGCGTTCTATGACCTGCCTGGTGGCCGTATGGCTGGCGATGTATGCTCGCTCCTGCTCTGTGCTGGGGTTCAACAAGGGCGTCAGGAGAAAGGGCCTCTGAGGATACGCACTGTCACCTTTTAGGATAGATAAAGATATTATAAATACACAACATTATTCTGTTTACTTATTATATTTTACAGTATATGTAGTTAAGTATAAGCATATGTACATACCTAAGAGCCACGCATCGCTACCACTGTTAGCATGCCTCTCCTCTAATCTACACCAGATCATGGATTGCCGCATGACAAAGGCATCATGGCTGCTGCCAGGGAACATGGCAACCACATCTCAAATGAGTAGGGATGAGTTACATATCATTTGTACATTGATGGAGTGGAAACTCTTTCTATTTAAAAAAATAGAAGAGTTTCCACCCGTTGGTACTAAAGCGACTTGTGTCCCATCCACAGCCCCTATTACATGTGGGAAGCCAGCAATGGTGGAGAATTGCTGCTTTATCTCCACAAGGGCTGCCTCATTCAATGGCATATTAATATGTGGAATTCCAGAGACAATGTAGCCAATGCAGGGAAACAGAGACAGCCCGTCGATCAGCTGGGCTGAATTCTGTTTAACGTGGACAGCAGTATCCAGCAAGCAGGTCGATAAAATAATTTTGCTGTGAATCTGTCCTTCAATATACAGATAGTTCATCTTATCAATTGGCTGGGTGGTAAGTTTATACAGCTAAATTTTCAGCTTGTGGCTAGATCAATCTCAATTAGCTACAGCCGGCCCGCAGGGAAGTCTCCTAAGGATAGGAGACCCGAACGGTCGGTGCTTTGGGGCAACCAGCCGGGTGGTGAGATGACTTCAGTGCAAGCAATAAGTGTAGATGCCAAATAGTTAAAAGGGGTATACTTGCTGGTATGTTGATATTCAGGTAGCGTTCAGTAGCCGTCAGCGGGCGTCCCCGCTGTGTGCACGAATCCACTTGTATAGCTGCTGGTAATGATGGTATGGCACCTGCTGATGATGGTGGTGTTAGCAAGAAGCTGCTGTCTATATGCTTCAGTTAGGTCATCTTAATTATTCAACAATACAACCCCCCATCCCCCTTGTCAGCTGGTTTTATTATTATTTCATGATTTTCCTGTAGATTACATATTGCCTGTCTTTCTTTTTTCGTTTAGCCTTCAGAAAACACTTTTCTGCTTTGTCACACATATCTTTAAAATCTGTTAGGGTTTTCTGGTAAAACGCCACTATACAATCAGTTTTCAATTGTAGTGGGTAGAATCTGGATTTATTTTTCTCTGGGGGTTTATTGATACACTTGAATTTGTGAATTCTCTATTCTCATTTTGTAGCGAGACAAGTATATTCAATATTTCATGGTCTTGAATATCACTAAGAACAGTTTTATTGTCTATCATTCTTATTTTACAAAGAATTATTATTTATTTTTTTGCGACAAAACATTTCTTGTGAATTTAGGGTAAATAATTTCGGTTTCATAGTGCGGGCAAACTTTAAACCCATCAAAAGTAATCTAGATTCATTTGGAGTGAGAGTGTGGGAGGAGAGGTTGAATATGTTCTTACTTAATTGAGCTTGTGATTTTTTCGGGGGGTATTGTTTACATCCTCCTCTGCATCCTCTTCTCCCACACTTCCCACTCTTTTTGATGGTTGAGTTGCTAGGGGTAGAAATCGGTTCTGGAATTTGATTTCTCCCCTGCAATTCTCACAAAAAAAAATTAGGTTTTTTTTGAATTAGCAATGGTATAAGATAATTAGGATAATTGTCCAATGATAATTCTCCTATGATCTTAGATTTTATAGACAGTGTAGTAGTATCAACCTCCTTCAAGGACTGAATGGGTTGTGCATTAGGAATTTCCACCCTTGCATTCTTATTGTGATATGGTATTCCTTTATAAGATCTCTCTGTACTTTTTTGTTGTTACTATCACCTTTATGATTATTGTGACTATTACTACACTTCCGTTATTTAAAATTCTCAAATTGATTGTAGTAATCCTGTGTTTTTGAAAATTTTCTGTTGTATGTTCTTTACTTGTCCCTTTGTATAATTCATACAATTTCTTCCTAATTTATCTGTTTTGGTATCTATGAAATTATTCTCAAAGGAACTTAAGCTGGTCATACACTAGAGCGATGATCTGCCCAATCTACCAATTATCGGGGTTGGTTAATGGTCAGGATCAATTTTTGAAACATCAAATAAACGTACCAGAAACACTCTGGTACAATTATTTGATCTTTCAACATGTTTGATTTAAGGGAGCCAATCAGAAAGCTGAATGGCTCCTATTCTTCAAAGCTGCTGCTGTATATTTATGTACAAAGCTGCTCTGACAGCTTTGAAGTTATACTTTAAAGCTGTCAGATCAGCATAGTACATAGATATATAGCAGCGATTATTGCAAAGAGTAGTACAGACAGGGATCACCCGAAACCGTGCTGCGTGAAGCGCGGCTTCTGCTGATTCTTGTCTGAATTACTGCCTGCAATAACCGCTGCTGTATATCTATGAACCATGCTGTTCTGACTGCATTGATAGCTTCATATCTGATGAGCAGCATAGTACTAGCCCTGCCCCCCTCTCTTCTGCTAGGATTATCGGTCCAGCAGAGGAAGTGTATGGTGCTGATAACGGGACATTTTCCTAGCGGGAAATCATCCCGTTTATTGGCCCACCCCTTGCTGGGACTGATAATCGCTCTAGTGCATGCCCAGCTTAAATCTTTCTTTGAAAATCTTCTCATTATGCAAAAAGTGGGCATTTTTCTCAAATTCATCTAAATTTTTTTGAATTGTCTCAATATTACTTCTTAGATTGTCTAGTTTTTCTTGTCTATGTTTAGTTAATAGATACATTAATGTGAATGAGCATTTATCAAGCTCATTATTCCATTTCTTCATGAAAACTGGATCATATCTAAAGGAGGAAGACTTGAAAATTCTAAGGCCTCTAGGGATAATGGGGCAGATCCAGAACAACGCTTGTGAGCGAATTTACGCAATCGCGTTTTGGTAAGTACTGCGCATGTGCACAATAGAAAAATACGCTCCGTAACGTAGCGTAAACTCTGAGCATATGGGTCATTCACGTATTTGTTGCGTAAATCCGTACGTGTGGGCATGCCAATTTTACGTGAGTCAAAAAAATACGTCTGAAATACGCTATGTAGGCGGGGGGTTGTATTTAAAGTGTACAGTATGGGCGTGCTTAGCTGCGTAAATATGTGTTGCACTTCCGTACGTGTGCAGATGACATCGGTTACGTGGGCAAAAGTTAAGGTAGGGTTTGGAAAGCGGATCTCGGACAAAATACGTACATTCAAGGGGTGTGCCTAGGGGAGTGTATAGAAAGTATGCGTGCGTAAATACGCTACGCGAGTAAACGTATTGAAAGTGGAGTTCTGGATCTACCTTAATGTGTTTACCAATATATTCATTCATTGCCTTGATCCCACCAATGTCACAAATAGATCTTTCTCATTTCAAAAAGCAATCATCTAGATCCTTAACTGAATTGTGGGCAATTTTCATTTCAACCTGTTTTACCTCTTTACTGTTAAACATCTGCTGTATATAGGACAGACGTGCACTACTATCACTAAAGATATCCATAATAAATATAACTAAAAATAAAAAAACCTAAAAAAAAGAACAAAAAAACGAAAAACGTAGCTTTGTGATGGACCACTCAAAGATATTCTATGTGACTACAAGCCTCTATAGGTGCTAAAGAAAAAAAGGTTTGAGATATATAAATTTGTATTGACTTTAGCAGCTTGACCTAGGTTGACCAATCTTCAAAGAAAAAGAAAAAATATATATGGAAGTGCTTCAAAGTCAATATCAAATACATTTTATTTAATAGCACCACATGTAACTAAAAACAGTCAATCAAACATATCTGTCTTAGAAAAAGGCCTTGATTAAGAGCTGAACTTACACCTTTTTTAGGTGCAAGTGTAGACCTGAGCAATGCCATGATGAACTACAAGGGGAGGCAAATTTAAACTATGAAAGCAAAATTATATTTAAGAGGTGAAATTTCTTAGCTCAACTCTGTTTCGTAGATTAAACCTAAAGCTATGCCATCTTTGAGTTCTGTGTGTAAAAGTAATGTATTTTTCCTGCATGTTAAACATTTAGGATTAATGAGCACCCCTCATTTAACAAAATGGAATAGCCAAGCTGTACACTTACACCTGTTATACCCTTAGGGTCTGATCCAGACCTATGGCCGCCGCCGTAGGTGTGGCGGCCGTATGCGTAAGAACGGCATATCTGCCGTTCTGCGCATGCGCCAGGCAGATGTTGCCCAGCGTATTTGATTTTTCAGGGAGCCCTGGATTGGGCGTCCATAACTACAGCGTAGTTGTGGACGAAGTGGCGCGCAGCACCATACATAGAAACATAGAAACATAGAAACATAGAAAGTGACGGCAGATAAGAGCCACATGGCCCATCTAGTCTGCCCATTTGTTTATTGAAAACTATACTGACCCTATTTACCCTCAATTGGGGTTACAATTTAGGATACCCTTATATTTATCCCAAGCATGTTTAAATTGTTCTACTGTATTGGCCTCAACCACCTCAGATGGGAGAATAACTATGCTGTAGTTACGTAAGGTAAGCGGAGGGAGGGAAATTAGAAAGGGAGGGCTGGGTTAGGTCCTTAAGATCCTGTGGCTGGCATAATTACCCACTGTTACACCGGCTGAAGTTAAGATAGCCTTCAGCGGGCGTAATAGTGGGTAATTACGCCTGCCACAGGGGGAATGTCGGGGGAGTGCAATAGAGCTATGCTGGCCGAACTAACAAACAGCGGCCCAGCGTAGCTCTGGATCAGGCCCTTACTCTCAAACTCTGAATCCAGGCAAAAGTAACCAACATTGTTGTACTAGTATAATATCTGGACCATATTATA
>WWET01001143.1:344858-362197 GCA_011038615.1 Limnodynastes dumerilii | reverse complement strand
AGATAAGAGTAGGTGGGGTGTATGAAGAGGCGAGGCAGATAAGAGTAGGGGATGTAATATGTGGAGAGGGAGATAAGAGCATTAAGGGAAGTATAATTTGTAGAGGGGGATGTAACAGAGGGGAGTGGATGGTGTAATGTGAGGGATGTAAAGAAGTGTAACATGTAATTTGGGGAGTAGGATGTATCTGAATGGGGGAGGTATAATAAATAATATGAGAAGAGGAAAATTAAATCTTGAGCCTAAAATTAACCTGAACTGAACCTTACATATAAATATTACGCTAATTGTTATATTTTTTTTTAAAGTTAAATATTTTGGACTCATTTTTGCAAAGTGGTACTTCACCTGGTTCCTTAGCGGGTAAGTGGTACTCAACAAAAAAAGGTTGAGAACCCCTGGTCTAAACCATTTTTTAAAGTAAGGGGTGTTAAATAAGTTAAAACATTTTGCATGCAGTGAAAATACATTACTTTTACACATGGAACTAAAATACTGCATAGCTTTATGTTTATTCTATAAAACAGAGTTGAGCTAAGAAACTTCACCTCCTAATTTTAATTCTGGTTTTACAATTGAAATCTGCCTCCCCTTGCTATTCAACATGGTATTGCTCAGGTCTACACTTGCACCTAAAAAAAGGTGGAAGTGAATCAGACCTATTCTCCTAAATGCGAAAACTATAATATTTCTTTGTTGAGATTGATGTGTAAAGTTTAAGTTAATCTTGTTAGTATTGATATGTTCTCAAATCCTTAAAACATTTTTAGTAATCTTCCATAATAATAATAATAATAATTATATAATGTATCTATTATACAATAGGGCAAAGATGGTTCCTATTGTCATTTCCAATAAAAATCGCTCACAAAAATAATTAAAATAAAAAGTAGAAATCTTAAGATATTTCCACATAAGGTCAGCTGTCTGGCTTGGTATTAATTGCTGTATAGTTTGATCTACACCCATGGCTGCCTTTCCAGGAATAAACACATTTCTTATCCCTGGTAATTTAAGTCCTGGTGACAGTTATCCTGTGGTTGGAGAAAGTGAGGTGTGTAATATAATTCACGGGACTACACATGTTTCATTATATTATTATTATATTATTATTATTATTATTATTATTATTATTATTAATAATAATAATTTATTTTTATGTATACGCCAGACTTATAATTAGTACACAGTGGTAAAAAGTGCCCTATATTGGTTTACAGATTATCGGTAACCCACATGTAGCTGACCACTGCACTCAAAACTGGTCACTGGTCTTACCCAGTAAATGGGCCCTTGACCATTATCAGCCACAGGCCAACACTGCCCTTAATCTGGCCCTGCATCACATAATGAGCACACAGTGGTAAAACAAAAGAAGTGACCAATATTGGTTTACAGATTATCGGATCAAATGGGTATGCTGAAAAATAAAACCAGCTGAACAGACAATAAAAAAATGTTTTCGTTTATAAGGCTGCTTTTCTACATAACCGACCAAACCACATAATATACAATTATCATACTAATCAGACAATAATAGTATATTTTTAAGATATTTATTGATTCTCAAACTCTGAATTATCCCTCTTTATTTTTAAGTGTTTGCCTGTTAAACCATATTTAATAAATTTTTTTAGCATTTATTGGTAATTACTCAAAATCTGTTATCTTCAAATTGATTTAAAATGGTGAGGTTAAAAATATATCTAAATATTCCTAAATTCTCTGAAATTGTAAAATCTGAAGATAAAAAAATATGTTTATGTATCTATAATAGATTGAAATTTATTCATTAGATTTTTTTTTACTTTTCCCATATACAATTTACTATATATTCCTTCAGAATAAATTCTTTCCACTGGCATTACAGTTACTATTTTGTTTTTTGTTTTTTTCAAAAATATATTTTTACTGTCACACTTTTTACATCTCACTGAAAAGTGTGCTTTTGATGTTTATTACATAGTGACATATATGTCAAACTACATTTAATGGAAGTATTTTAAGTCTTTTATATCTATGCTTTTGTCCAACTCTATATAAATCCTATAAGCTCAACAAGCTAAAGGTTTGCCTATCTTGTATCCTTATTTCCTGTCACATGCATGTTTACACCATTGTCTTGGTATCTGCTTTGTTCAGAGCTCACATAAATGAACTGTTTAGTGAGTACAGCTGCAGAGAAGCAGAAGACATCACTGCTTCCCAGGTTTGGCAAGTTGTCAATGTTACCATAACAACGATCTTCAACCTCCCAACCAAGCAGCAGCGCACGATGTGTATTTCCCTTTTAAGAATAGTCATCTTTGCTTGGCTCCTCCCTTTGTAAGCTGTCAATGTATTTTCTTGGGGGCTGTTCACAGCTCTTCACTGAAGGAAGCAGCTTTATTTCCGATGGAGTCAGACGGGTGGTAAATCTATCTTAATCGGCTCAAGCCTGGAGAAAGGAGAGAATTAGCTTGATTTATGTAAATCTTTAGAAGCAGCTGGACTCGATCTTGGAAAGTCAGAACGAGGAAGAATTGCTGGTGATGCAATGCAAGCGGTCTTCAGGGAAATGTTTCTCCTGGGAAATGAATATAAAAAAAAAACTAAGCTGCTAATGTCTGCACATTGACAAAATACACTCAGTGCTGCGAATCTGCTTTAAAACGAACAGCGCAGTGGAGCATAGGATAACAACAAGGGGCGCTATGAAGGATAAAGACTTCATGCCCAATATAGAAAGGGGTAAACCTGCTACATACACTGGTGATAAAAAAGCGAGAATGGCAGCCAAGACCAACCAAAAATGGGTGAGACTGGCAACAGTTTTTGCATATGTATTATCCGTATCAATGGCAGCCATAATCTTGGCTATTTACTACAGCTTAATATGGATGCCAGTGAGATCCAGTAGTGGAAATAACAGTAATACCAACCACAGTCAAGTAGTCAATGTATCTCCTAAAGAAAATGTGTCCCATGTATCACGGGCCTCAGAGTTTGACAGTACAAGTCAAACCACAGAGACTTCAAAGGGACTCAGCCATGTACGGAAGTCTCGTGAACTAAACTCCAAAGAACAAGAAGAAAATCAGCTGTTCCGAAACACCCCGACAGACATGACATCGGGTGGTTCACACATACAGATAAAGCCGTTTGTGGGAGCACCAGATAACTCTGTCCTGGAGGGGGATGAGGATCCTAGTATGAATGAACTGGTTTTAGAAGATGCTGATTTTGGTACAAAACAGGAAAAGAGTTCAAATGATTTTAAAAAGCTTATGGGTCAAGGCTACCAAAAGAGATAACCAAAGCTGTATGATGCATGCTCTATATGGGACAGCTTGTATCAATGTGTGCATGGGAATATGGATTTCAATATCAGACACTGCTGTGCCACAAATGCATTGTCCACAACGTATCCCAAATATAAGCAAAGGATTACAGCAACCCTTGGACCAAAGTAAACTAATGATAAGGATATGCCTGCCTTTTGTTTGCTTCCGTAGCCTCCTCCTACTTTGTATTGCCTCTCACTGAACTAGTTCTGACAAGCCCTACTTACCCTAAAGTGAATTGCAGTGGTAAAAACATGTTATGCAATAGATTTTCGTACCATTCAATCACTTTATTCCCCCCAGTCTTTAGCCCAGTCTTGGTTTAAAGCGAAGGACTGTGAACAATTATAAGATCGGTTGTTAGTTTGTTGTTTTATCATCTTGAACCTTCACTGATTTTATAGTTGAGTTGCTGAGACGGTTCTTCTGTTGCAATTGAACGAAAGGCAGTGAGCTAATGACATATTTTGCAGTTTAAAGGCTAAAGTTATTATAGGACAGGAAATAGCAAGGTTTGCTTAAGAACACTTGGTACTACACATATATTGTATCATATCAACCAATTGGGCATGTAATAGATAGTCATTGCTGACTAATGATTTGTAGCTAATTATTTCTGCACATTTTCACTTATAGTACATAATTTCCAGTGCATTATTGCAAATAGGTTTGCACTGTTTTTCTTTCCTGAAAGAAACCATTAGTAATCTTTGCATAATTCAAGACAACATACCTAATTTATAGTATTTTGATACCTAATAATTATTTGTATATCCAGAACTTCTTTAATTAAATGTAAATATTTATGCACATTACAAAAGAATATTCCAAGATCATGGCAAAGTTTTATTTGACGCTGAGTGTTGAATAGGCAGGCCTTCCTCCATAGCTGTGCACGCAATATTACCACAGCTAATTTTAAGAAGCTGGCTGATACTTGCTTTTCACCTGTCACCAAAAGGTGTATCATATACCTGAATTCTGAATGAAAAAACATGGGTTTCACTGCCACACCCCATAGAAATTAATTTGTACAGGTCTTGGTGCTATAAAGTGTATAGTGTGTGTGTGTGTGTGTATATATATATATATATATATATAATGTATGTATAAGCAGTAAAGTACTATAAAATGTAAGTAATAAACGAATGATATACAGAGGGAAATTACTACTAAATTTGGGACAATTTCATACAGAAGTGGGCTAATTAGTGCATAATATATATAGCAGTCAGTGCAAATTTTTTCTGCCTTGTTAAATATACAGTGCTAGTCAAAGGTCCATCATGACGGGAAAAAATATTCCCCATTAATTTTTCCCTATTTCTCTCAGTATTCCCCAACATGTCTCCAGCTCCCAGAATTCCCCAGCATGTCTCTCCAACTTCCAGTATCCCCCTTTATGTGTCTCCAGCCACCAAGTATTCCCCATCATGTGTGTCCAGCCCCCACAGTATTCCCCATCATGTTTCTCCAGCTCCTCAGTATTCCCCATCATGTGTAATCTTCATCATGTGCCATCAGCCCCAAAGTAATCCCATCATGTCTCTATCTACACAGTATTCCCACTCTGCAGACTCTCTCCCTTTATAGCAGTTTCTCTCTCCTCCGCCTTCTCTGTGCTGTTGCGCGACTCTCTCCCTTTATAGCAGTTTCTCTCTCCTCCGCCTTCTCTGTGCTGTTGCGCGACTCTCTCCTCACAGGATGTGGGTAGATGTTAGATCCAAGTGGGCTAATGTACCTCTGCTGATGTCACACCCATGTGACCAGTCACCTGATCAGAGGAGTCAGTGTTTCCTCCATTTTCCTGTGTGTGCAGCACATGGCAGCTGCTGCTGTGTCACAGTGATGTCAGGTACGATCTTGTGTCTGCATTGTCTCTCATGTAAAGTGATTTTTTAAATGTGTGAGAGAGGAAGGTGTTGAGGGAGCAGTGTGTATGTTTAGAATATTTTATATGTGCAGTGTGTGTACTGTATGTACATATAACATGTCTAATGGGCGCATTGTGTGTGTGTGTGTGTTTATGTAGTATATCTTGTGTCTGAACTGTGTGTGTAGCATGTGTTATGGGTGCATTGTGTGTGTGTGTGTGTATATATCATGTGTTATGGGTGCACTGTGTGTGTATATATAGTATGTGTTGTGTGCACTGTGTATGTGTGCAGTGTGTGTGTATAACATGTGTTATGTGTACTGCACAGTGTGTATGTGTATAGCATGTTATGTGTGCACAGCATGGTGTGTGTGTATATAGCATGTCTTATGGGTGCACTGTGTGTATAGCATGTGTTGTGTGCATTGTGTATGTATAGCATGTTATGTGTGTATAGTATGTGTGTGTGTGTATAGCATGTCTTATGGGTGCACTGTGTGTGTGTGTGTGTGTGTGTATGTGTGTGTATGTATATAGCATGTGTTATGAGTGCACTGTGTGTATGTATTTATGTATGTGTGTACAGCATGTGTTATGGGTGCACTGTGTGTGTGTGTGTGTGTGTGTGTGTGTGTGTGTGTGTGTATATAGCATGTGTTTTATGAGTGCAGTTTGTGTGTGTATATTTGTATAACGTGTTATGGGTGCACTGTTTGTATAGCATGTGTTGTGTGTACTGTGTGAGTATAGCATGTGTTATGGGTGCATTGTGTGTGTGTGTGTGTGTGTGTGTGTGTGTATATATATGTGTATATATATGTGTATATATATGTGTATATATATGTGTATATATATGTGTATATATATGTGTATATATATGTGTGTATATATGTGTATATATATGTGTATATATATGTGTATATATATGTGTATATATATGTGTATATATATGTGTATATATATGTGTATATATATGTGTATATATATGTGTATATATATGTGTATATATATGTGTATATATATGTGTATATATATGTGTATATATATGTGTATATATATGTGTATATATATGTGTATATATATGTGTATATATATGTGTATATATATGTGTATATATATGTGTATATATATGTGTATATATATGTGTATATATATGTGTATATATATGTGTATATATATGTGTATATATATGTGTATATATATGTGTATATATATGTGTATATATATGTGTATATATATGTGTATATATATGTGTATATATATGTGTATATATATGTGTATATATATGTGTATATATATGTGTATATATATGTGTATATATATGTGTATATATATGTGTATATATATGTGTATATATATGTGTATATATATGTGTATATATATGTGTATATATATGTGTATATATATGTGTATATATATGTGTATATATATGTGTATATATATGTGTATATATATGTGTATATATATGTGTATATATATGTGTATATATATGTGTATATATATGTGTATATATATGTGTATATATATGTGTATATATATGTGTATATATATGTGTATATATATGTGTATATATATGTGTATATATATGTGTATATATATGTGTATATATATGTGTATATATATGTGTATATATATGTGTATATATATGTGTATATATATGTGTATATATATGTGTATATATATGTGTATATATATGTGTATATATATGTGTATATATATGTGTATATATATGTGTATATATATGTGTATATATATGTGTATATATATGTGTATATATATGTGTATATATATGTGTATATATATGTGTATATATATGTGTATATATATGTGTATATATATGTGTATATATATGTGTATATATATGTGTATATATATGTGTATATATATGTGTATATATATGTGTATATATATGTGTATATATATGTGTATATATATGTGTATATATATGTGTATATATATGTGTATATATATGTGTATATATATGTGTATATATATGTGTATATATATGTGTATATATATGTGTATATATATGTGTATATATATGTGTATATATATGTGTATATATATGTGTATATATATGTGTATATATATGTGTATATATATGTGTATATATATGTGTATATATATGTGTATATATATGTGTATATATATGTGTATATATATGTGTATATATATGTGTATATATATGTGTATATATATGTGTATATATATGTGTATATATATGTGTATATATATGTGTATATATATGTGTATATATATGTGTATATATATGTGTATATATATGTGTATATATATGTGTATATATATGTGTATATATATGTGTATATATATGTGTATATATATGTGTATATATATGTGTATATATATGTGTATATATATGTGTATATATATGTGTATATATATGTGTATATATATGTGTATATATATGTGTATATATATGTGTATATATATGTGTATATATATGTGTATATATATGTGTATATATATGTGTATATATATGTGTATATATATGTGTATATATATGTGTATATATATGTGTATATATATGTGTATATATATGTGTATATATATGTGTATATATATGTGTATATATATGTGTATATATATGTGTATATATATGTGTATATATATGTGTATATATATGTGTATATATATGTGTATATATATGTGTATATATATGTGTATATATATGTGTATATATATGTGTATATATATGTGTATATATATGTGTATATATATGTGTATATATATGTGTATATATATGTGTATATATATGTGTATATATATGTGTATATATATGTGTATATATATGTGTATATATATGTGTATATATATGTGTATATATATGTGTATATATATGTGTATATATATGTGTATATATATGTGTATATATATGTGTATATATATGTGTATATATATGTGTATATATATGTGTATATATATGTGTATATATATGTGTATATATATGTGTATATATATGTGTATATATATGTGTATATATATGTGTATATATATGTGTATATATATGTGTATATATATGTGTATATATATGTGTATATATATGTGTATATATATGTGTATATATATGTGTATATATATGTGTATATATATGTGTATATATATGTGTATATATATGTGTATATATATGTGTATATATATGTGTATATATATGTGTATATATATGTGTATATATATGTGTATATATATGTGTATATATATGTGTATATATATGTGTATATATATGTGTATATATATGTGTATATATATGTGTATATATATGTGTATATATATGTGTATATATATGTGTATATATATGTGTATATATATGTGTATATATATGTGTATATATATGTGTATATATATGTGTATATATATGTGTATATATATGTGTATATATATGTGTATATATATGTGTATATATATGTGTATATATATGTGTATATATATGTGTATATATATGTGTATATATATGTGTATATATATGTGTATATATATGTGTATATATATGTGTATATATATGTGTATATATATGTGTATATATATGTGTATATATATGTGTATATATATGTGTATATATATGTGTATATATATGTGTATATATATGTGTATATATATGTGTATATATATGTGTATATATATGTGTATATATATGTGTATATATATGTGTATATATATGTGTATATATATGTGTATATATATGTGTATATATATGTGTATATATATGTGTATATATATGTGTATATATATGTGTATATATATGTGTATATATATGTGTATATATATGTGTATATATATGTGTATATATATGTGTATATATATGTGTATATATATGTGTATATATATGTGTATATATATGTGTATATATATGTGTATATATATGTGTATATATATGTGTATATATATGTGTATATATATGTGTATATATATGTGTATATATATGTGTATATATATGTGTATATATATGTGTATATATATGTGTATATATATGTGTATATATATGTGTATATATATGTGTATATATATGTGTATATATATGTGTATATATATGTGTATATATATGTGTATATATATGTGTATATATATGTGTATATATATGTGTATATATATGTGTATATATATGTGTATATATATGTGTATATATATGTGTATATATATGTGTATATATATGTGTATATATATGTGTATATATATGTGTATATATATGTGTATATATATGTGTATATATATGTGTATATATATGTGTATATATATGTGTATATATATGTGTATATATATGTGTATATATATGTGTATATATATGTGTATATATATGTGTATATATATGTGTATATATATGTGTATATATATGTGTATATATATGTGTATATATATGTGTATATATATGTGTATATATATGTGTATATATATGTGTATATATATGTGTATATATATGTGTATATATATGTGTATATATATGTGTATATATATGTGTATATATATGTGTATATATATGTGTATATATATGTGTATATATATGTGTATATATATGTGTATATATATGTGTATATATATGTGTATATATATGTGTATATATATGTGTATATATATGTGTATATATATGTGTATATATATGTGTATATATATGTGTATATATATGTGTATATATATGTGTATATATATGTGTATATATATGTGTATATATATGTGTATATATATGTGTATATATATGTGTATATATATGTGTATATATATGTGTATATATATGTGTATATATATGTGTATATATATGTGTATATATATGTGTATATATATGTGTATATATATGTGTATATATATGTGTATATATATGTGTATATATATGTGTATATATATGTGTATATATATGTGTATATATATGTGTATATATATGTGTATATATATGTGTATATATATGTGTATATATATGTGTATATATATGTGTATATATATGTGTATATATATGTGTATATATATGTGTATATATATGTGTATATATATGTGTATATATATGTGTATATATATGTGTATATATATGTGTATATATATGTGTATATATATGTGTATATATATGTGTATATATATGTGTATATATATGTGTATATATATGTGTATATATATGTGTATATATATGTGTATATATATGTGTATATATATGTGTATATATATGTGTATATATATGTGTATATATATGTGTATATATATGTGTATATATATGTGTATATATATGTGTATATATATGTGTATATATATGTGTATATATATGTGTATATATATGTGTATATATATGTGTATATATATGTGTATATATATGTGTATATATATGTGTATATATATGTGTATATATATGTGTATATATATGTGTATATATATGTGTATATATATGTGTATATATATGTGTATATATATGTGTATATATATGTGTATATATATGTGTATATATATGTGTATATATATGTGTATATATATGTGTATATATATGTGTATATATATGTGTATATATATGTGTATATATATGTGTATATATATGTGTATATATATGTGTATATATATGTGTATATATATGTGTATATATATGTGTATATATATGTGTATATATATGTGTATATATATGTGTATATATATGTGTATATATATGTGTATATATATGTGTATATATATGTGTATATATATGTGTATATATATGTGTATATATATGTGTATATATATGTGTATATATATGTGTATATATATGTGTATATATATGTGTATATATATGTGTATATATATGTGTATATATATGTGTATATATATGTGTATATATATGTGTATATATATGTGTATATATATGTGTATATATATGTGTATATATATGTGTATATATATGTGTATATATATGTGTATATATATGTGTATATATATGTGTATATATATGTGTATATATATGTGTATATATATGTGTATATATATGTGTATATATATGTGTATATATATGTGTATATATATGTGTATATATATGTGTATATATATGTGTATATATATGTGTATATATATGTGTATATATATGTGTATATATATGTGTATATATATGTGTATATATATGTGTATATATATGTGTATATATATGTGTATATATATGTGTATATATATGTGTATATATATGTGTATATATATGTGTATATATATGTGTATATATATGTGTATATATATGTGTATATATATGTGTATATATATGTGTATATATATGTGTATATATATGTGTATATATATGTGTATATATATGTGTATATATATGTGTATATATATGTGTATATATATGTGTATATATATGTGTATATATATGTGTATATATATGTGTATATATATGTGTATATATATGTGTATATATATGTGTATATATATGTGTATATATATGTGTATATATATGTGTATATATATGTGTATATATATGTGTATATATATGTGTATATATATGTGTATATATATGTGTATATATATGTGTATATATATGTGTATATATATGTGTATATATATGTGTATATATATGTGTATATATATGTGTATATATATGTGTATATATATGTGTATATATATGTGTATATATATGTGTATATATATGTGTATATATATGTGTATATATATGTGTATATATATGTGTATATATATGTGTATATATATGTGTATATATATGTGTATATATATGTGTATATATATGTGTATATATATGTGTATATATATGTGTATATATATGTGTATATATATGTGTATATATATGTGTATATATATGTGTATATATATGTGTATATATATGTGTATATATATGTGTATATATATGTGTATATATATGTGTATATATATGTGTATATATATGTGTATATATATGTGTATATATATGTGTATATATATGTGTATATATATGTGTATATATATGTGTATATATATGTGTATATATATGTGTATATATATGTGTATATATATGTGTATATATATGTGTATATATATGTGTATATATATGTGTATATATATGTGTATATATATGTGTATATATATGTGTATATATATGTGTATATATATGTGTATATATATGTGTATATATATGTGTATATATATGTGTATATATATGTGTATATATATGTGTATATATATGTGTATATATATGTGTATATATATGTGTATATATATGTGTATATATATGTGTATATATATGTGTATATATATGTGTATATATATGTGTATATATATGTGTATATATATGTGTATATATATGTGTATATATATGTGTATATATATGTGTATATATATGTGTATATATATGTGTATATATATGTGTATATATATGTGTATATATATGTGTATATATATGTGTATATATATGTGTATATATATGTGTATATATATGTGTATATATATGTGTATATATATGTGTATATATATGTGTATATATATGTGTATATATATGTGTATATATATGTGTATATATATGTGTATATATATGTGTATATATATGTGTATATATATGTGTATATATATGTGTATATATATGTGTATATATATGTGTATATATATGTGTATATATATGTGTATATATATGTGTATATATATGTGTATATATATGTGTATATATATGTGTATATATATGTGTATATATATGTGTATATATATGTGTATATATATGTGTATATATATGTGTATATATATGTGTATATATATGTGTATATATATGTGTATATATATGTGTATATATATGTGTATATATATGTGTATATATATGTGTATATATATGTGTATATATATGTGTATATATATGTGTATATATATGTGTATATATATGTGTATATATATGTGTATATATATGTGTATATATATGTGTATATATATGTGTATATATATGTGTATATATATGTGTATATATATGTGTATATATATGTGTATATATATGTGTATATATATGTGTATATATATGTGTATATATATGTGTATATATATGTGTATATATATGTGTATATATATGTGTATATATATGTGTATATATATGTGTATATATATGTGTATATATATGTGTATATATATGTGTATATATATGTGTATATATATGTGTATATATATGTGTATATATATGTGTATATATATGTGTATATATATGTGTATATATATGTGTATATATATGTGTATATATATGTGTATATATATGTGTATATATATGTGTATATATATGTGTATATATATGTGTATATATATGTGTATATATATGTGTATATATATGTGTATATATATGTGTATATATATGTGTATATATATGTGTATATATATGTGTATATATATGTGTATATATATGTGTATATATATGTGTATATATATGTGTATATATATGTGTATATATATGTGTATATATATGTGTATATATATGTGTATATATATGTGTATATATATGTGTATATATATGTGTATATATATGTGTATATATATGTGTATATATATGTGTATATATATGTGTATATATATGTGTATATATATGTGTATATATATGTGTATATATATGTGTATATATATGTGTATATATATGTGTATATATATGTGTATATATATGTGTATATATATGTGTATATATATGTGTATATATATGTGTATATATATGTGTATATATATGTGTATATATATGTGTATATATATGTGTATATATATGTGTATATATATGTGTATATATATGTGTATATATATGTGTATATATATGTGTATATATATGTGTATATATATGTGTATATATATGTGTATATATATGTGTATATATATGTGTATATATATGTGTATATATATGTGTATATATATGTGTATATATATGTGTATATATATGTGTATATATATGTGTATATATATGTGTATATATATGTGTATATATATGTGTATATATATGTGTATATATATGTGTATATATATGTGTATATATATGTGTATATATATGTGTATATATATGTGTATATATATGTGTATATATATGTGTATATATATGTGTATATATATGTGTATATATATGTGTATATATCGGGAGTCTCCCGGACATTCCAGGAGAGTCGGCAACCCTGCTATATGTGAGAAACAACCTTTTTATTTCCTCTGGTAAAATACATTTGCTTTTAAAGTATGGTCAGTCAATAAGCATTTTGAATCAATAGTTTCTTGCAAAACAATGTGATTTTTGCCTATTCCAACAGTTCTCTGAAATAAGGTACATGCATTTACTTATAAACAATACCATAAAACGTTTACACTATTCAGGAGAATTTTGGTTGTGAACGTGTGGCAAAATTTTACAGATGTTTAAAAATTTCACATCTAAACACTAATAATGTTTTCTCAGTTTAAATTTGCATTCCTTGCAGTTGGTGGTTTTGTTCACATCTACACTTGCACCTGTTTTGCCTTTGCTCTCACACTCTGAATCTGCTCCTCTATGTACAGTGTTAGGTATATATTGTATTGTTCATACTATTGCAGAGGATTCACATGAGGTTCATTAGGTGGCACTGTTTCATTCACTTTAAAAATAAATGTGTTACTTACATTTAATCAGGTTTATCCCTATCAGCCCAGTAGTAACTAGATATATAATAACCACATTTTTATTGTCACACTTGAAGTTATTTACAGCATTATTTATACAGTGCTCAGCCTGGACTAGGTGCCCCTTATCTGGCCGTGAAATAGATTCCCCTGCCCTGATCAGGTAATATTCAATTGCTATAAGTATCACCTTAGTAATGGTTGTCAGAGTACACAGAAGCATGTATTACTAATTCTAAATCTGTTAAGTCATTGCTATAATGAAGAGTTAAATATTTTTAAGTGGTAGTGCAACAGAATCTGCAGAACGGGTGCAAGCATAGAAAGTCAAACTTTCGATCGACCTGTGTCCACTTCTGTATGCTCTGCGCTTGTGGAATGGGGTGTTTCGCTATATTGAAATCAGAAAGTGGGTTTAGTGTGCAGTAGCTGGACAGTTTCTTGTGCTTTAAATCTAAAATTTTGTATCATCTCAGGGCTGTTGTATGTCTATCATGGAGTAGATTTTCCTATAATAGTGATATATTAAGTTAAAACTCAGCCCTACACTTTTTAGAAATTTTAAAGACTAAATTTAAGAATTAATTATGTTTTCAAACATATTTTTGGTCATATATTTAACTATAGTGTTTTTGTTTTGTTTTGATTTTTTGTATTCCACAATAGAAACATATTGTTGTACATTCTTCTTAGTTTTTTTTTATTTTTTAAAGACATATCATTTTTTTTATATAAATATACAGAATCATTGCTATTTGGATTGTACCTTCCTCCTGTCATCATGTCATCATATCTCTAGACTGCCATACTGTTTTCCAGTGTTCTATATTTTGTATATTTTGAATATGCGCCTACTTACTTTACTACAGTATATGTTTTTGGCTGTTTTTTATTACAATTCTTAGGATTGACTAATAGAAACTTTGGTTGCTGTAAATAAAAGTTAAGTATATTTTTAAGAATATTTCTAAGAATGTCTTCTACTAAATAAAATATGATAAAGATAAAAAAAATGAAAGACATAAAGCTTCTTTTTTGTCTGTACATGAAATACTGCATAGCTTTATGATTAGTCTGTAAATTAGAGTTGAGCTAGGACACTTCACCTCTCAATTCTAACTCTGTTTTCACAGTTTAGATAGCCTCCCCATTGCAATTTAATATGGTTCTGTCCTTTAAAAAAAAAAAAAGGTGTAAGTGCAGCACTGGATCATGTCTCTGAATTATTTCTTTCTGGAGCCCCTCACCAGACGTAAGAGTTAACCTCTGGACACAGGTAGAGTCGCTCAACCCTTTGTTTTACAGTATTTTTTTATAGAAAAGGCCATAGCAGAATGTGCAGCAATATGTTGATATTCCGGCTTAAAAAAATCACTATAGTTTAGTCACACCCTCCAACTGTACCTATTTAGCAGGCACAGTACCGTTTTTAATGGTCTGTACCGGCTAAAAAGGCTCTTGTACCGGATTCTGATCCAGCAGTTTCCTCCCTCCTATACTCACCTTCCAGTCCTGTAGCATCTGATCACTATAGCAGAGGTGCACGGACTATCTCCTACAGCTCTACTATAGTGACAAGACTCACTCATGTGATAAAGTGTAAACTGAGATTTTACACCTTATCATACATGCAAATTAGAGCAGATTAAAACCACGCCCCTTCATAGAAAAAGCCACGCTCCTTCACAGACACACACACCCAGGTGTACCTATTTTCTATAAAAAAAATGTTGGAGGGAATGGTTTAGTGAATGAACAGAAATGTCTTTTAAAACATAACTGATGCTTAAATTTAACATTTTAATATTTTTAACATATGTAGGGCTGTATTTTAACTAAAAAGAAAGAAAAATATACTCCAATTTACACTTACACCAGCCCTGAGCTGGTGTAAAAATTTTGACTGAAGTGCAGGGAATATGGCCTGTTACTGCACTCACACCAGCACTGAACTGCCCACTATACATTTAAATATAGCTGAAGCCCCCATTCCACTAGCGCAGTATACGCAGAAGCCTTGCATCCGGCATTCTGTGTTTGCTCCCATTCTGCACAGGGAAAACCCAATATCCTTACACCTAAAAGGTGTTAGCGCAGCTCTGGATCAGCTTCCTTATATGTAAATAGAACGAACTACATATTGATAATTAGCATGTTTTTGAAACACGCACACAGATGTGTATAGACAGATAGGCTGAGAGGTGTATGTGGTAGCCTATATACGTTTGCATGTTTCAAAGTATCTTTTACTTTTATAGCACATTGTATTTGTGCTCATAACATCTGGAACCCTAGTTTGTGTTACCATCTCCACACGTTGTATTTGTGCTCATAGCATCTGGAATCCTAGTGTGTGTTACCATCTCCTCACGTTGTATTTGTGCTCATAGCATCTGGAACCCTAGTGTGTGTTACCATCTCCACACGTTGTATTTGTGCTCATAGCATCTGGAACCCTAGTTTGTGTTACCATCTCCATACGTTGTATTTGTGGTCATATCATCTGGAACCCTAGTGTGTGTTACCATCTCCACACGTTGTATTTGTGCTCATAGCATCTGGAACCCTAGTTTGTGTTACCATCTCCACACGTTGTATTTGTGCTCATA
>WWET01001143.1:331114-343738 GCA_011038615.1 Limnodynastes dumerilii | reverse complement strand
CAGGTCAGGTGTAACTTTAAGTTCTTATTTTCAGCCTCTGAATCAGGCCCATCATCTGGAACCCTAGTTTGTGCGTTACCATTTCCACATGTTGTATTGTGCTTATACCATCTGGTAGTGTGTGCAATAAGTAAAAGCAAAGCATTCTCCCTGCATGCATAGAATAAAATTAAATTGACTCCCCTTGAAATCAACATGGTTTTGCCCAGGTGTAACTTTAAGTTCTTATTTTCAGCCTCTGAATCAGGCCCATCATCTGGAACCCTAGTTTGTGCGTTACCATTTCCACATGTTGTATTGTGCTTATACCATCTGGCACCCTAGTGTGTGCGTTTCCACTCCTGCCACCTCTGTGAGCATGCAGTCAGTATTTATCTACTTGTCCTGTAGGTGCACCCAACTCACTCACTGTCCCTAGTCTGACACGTCTGTGCTACCATTGCTATTGTCTCCAATAAGTTCCATTGGCATCTCTGTCTCAGTCCACTACTGGGTTCACCGACAGGGTCTCAGCAGCCCAGAGTATCCCTACCATCAGGGCCTTTAGCAATGACCTGGCCCCAGTTAGACTCCATGCCCTTAGTGTATAAACACCTAAAAAATGATCACTGTAATATTGTGCCGACTTGCAAGGACACACCCTTACTTAGATGAATAAAGTTTGTCCAGCCCTTCACTTTACTATAATACCCATGTGTTTGAAGATAGCTGAAACTGTGCATAGCGTTATAATATAGATATGAACAGTAGTGTATAATTCTGTTCTGGGCATGTGCAGTGCACACGTATGCAATAACACGTTACATAAGTCTCACTCTGAATCAGCCTTGCAGTTATATGAAATTCTAATCAGAGAAGTGTCAACCTCATTCCTCCCAGAAAGATAATTCTAAGGTAAGTTTACTAAAGATTTTTGTCCATTCAATTGTAAAAATTATGGATTATGAGTTATAGAACCAGGAAAGTAATTAAGATGATAATGAAGATTATTTTGTGCTTTGTCTTACAGCTTTGGATAATAATTCCGTTTATATATTATTTTAAATCAAGTTTGATTTTTAACACTTGATGGTTTATTATCATTATTATTCTTATTATTAACTACATATTTAACTGAGGAATTTTTTACTTAAGGCACTAAATAGCAAACAGGTTGTTGTGCTTCTGATCTTTATATATTGCTTTGGTTAAAAATGTATTAGTTTTAAAGTCAACCCCAAAGGAATTTTCCAAAGCTTTGCAAGGAAGTAGCCTAAAATATATTATTCCATTACTATAAATCTCACTAGGGACCATAACGTGAGCCAAAATAAATCACATATTGTATTCAAGCTGTTTGCTTTTAGAATTCTCACAAATTAGTTTTCTTGACATTTCTTTATTTTCAGCTGTCTCATCTATCTAACATCCTCACAAACAGGCCTTCATCTAGAGAAGTTTCTCAGGAGTCACTAAATGTTCCTATAAGATTACATGATACTTTTGAGTGAAATTAGTATATGGGGGTGCATGTACATTAAATATGTCGTATTGTGGTATAAATGACCTTAGGGGCCAGATTTACTAAGCTGTTTGGTTTGGAAAAGAGGAGATGTTGCCCATAACATCCAATCAGATTTTAGCTGAGATTTTCTAGTATGTAAAAAGAAAGTGAGAGCTAGAATCTGATTGGTTGCTATAGGCAACATCTCCACTTTTCCAAACCCGCAGATTAGTAAATCTGGCCCTAGATGTGCCATTTTCTACATAAATCTCCTATCAGTCTGTACTGTGCATGAGCGGTACAATGAATTTCGAATTGGTTGCTGCGTTTCGTGCAGAATTCACTATCCGCATGTTGTGGGAGCCCACTTACCCGGCGTACCCCGGGTGGGTACAAACATGAAAATTGTACAGTAAGGTCTTGGCTAAGCCCTTAAGTATGATCTTCTGTACATTCAAGGTCATGTGCTTAATACTTAAGGAAGGATGCAGGACACGGAGTTCCCATCTGCATGCAGGAATATCGGAGGGGATATGTTCTCATTTCAGTGTGCGAAATGGAGAATAGCAAAATCCACTGTACAGAATTGGCACTTGTCTGGATTTAGTCCATTGTGGCTTAATATTCATTAATGTGTAAGTCCTGGGGCAGATTGAGATCCGAAAGTGGCCCTGGAAAAAATTCTTAAAGTGGCCTCATGTGGGTGTGACCAACACAAAAGTGGGCGGGGTTATCAGTTTCACCAGCCATATTAGTTGTAGGTAAGGCTTATAAAATATACAATGTTATTGAAAAGAATAATAGGACAAGCTAATAACCTCAATAAAAGACATAGTGGCCTGTATTCAGTCCTCCATCTTCTGTGCCTGTCCATCCGTAACTAACTGATTGAAGTTACTGGGCATGCGTAGTAATTATTGTACGCTTCACTACGTAGATTGCGTATACACGGTCTTAAAGATCGTGTGTATGCAATCTACATAGCAAAACAAAACGTAAATAGCATACAATAATTACTACGCATGCACAGTAACTTAAATCTGTTAGTTACAAACGGACGGGCACAGAAGACGGAGGTCTAAACACAGGCCAATATTATCAAACTAATAGGTGTAAAACTGAAAATTTGGCTGCATCTGATGATTACAGATGTCATGCTAGGGACTGCCACCTAATACAGAGAGTATATTAATATCTGCCACTCATTACAAAGAGTGTAATGCAATGCAACTCAATATAGATAGCATCCTAGTGACTGCCACCCATCACAGACAGTATCCTAGTGACTTCAACTCAGCACATAGATTCCTAGAGACCAAGTATAGGCTAAACATAGTGCCAGGCTAGATCTATGTTATATACAATATGCATTTATACATAAAAATTGCATTTAAATTACATTAAGCACAGACCATGACCCATATAACATATGCAATACACAGAGACAGGCCATATCTTGAAGTTTCTAATGTACATATGCAAAAAGTTGTTTGGGTAACTTACTGGTGCTTATTACATTACTGCTTTAGACAAGTGTTCATGCACCATTAAATAGCTGCAATGCTGACACCATTTGTAAAACTTTGTGTCAAGAATTTATATCACTTTTAGGACTATACGCTTTTAAAACACAAACACAATAATAATTATATGTAATAATATATGCCACATCAAGACAGCTCTAGATCTGCATGCATTATGGCAATATAAATAGTGAATGCAAATTGTAGGCTTACATACAATAAATCCAGCTTATATTTGGTGCATGGTATATAAACCAGGAGGTTTAATTAGTCAAATTGTTTGAATGATCTAAGCCACTGCCGGGACCAGGAGTGAAGGGGTTAATGTGGAGGCATCTGGTATGTTATCTCTCTTTATTTTAAACATAGGCAAAGAGAGATAACTTCAGATGCCTTTTAAAACTTTGTAAATGAAGAAGCATTACTCTTGTCAAACCTGTAAAGGACCTACACAAGGAGGCACAGGCTGGTTTCACCGCGTGACCAGCCCAGAAGGTGCTTGTAGTCTTTTTTCAATTGGATGAATTTAGGTCCCCAAAGGCTGCCCAGGTGGTGCCTGATTGATTTTTTTTTCATTGGCTGAATGAGGCCGTTCAGACAAACTCCCAGTAAGGTCTATGGCCAATCCACCTCTGTGTTGATCGTCCTCATAATAAACTTATTTAGAACTAATTGTAGTTATCCCACAAAAGGCAGATAATCTGCCATTATTTTTTACACCTTTTACCCTCCTCAGTATAGCTTTAAAGATATGCTGACAACATGGATAAAAAGAACATAGGGCCAGTTGTACTGTCATTGGGGTGTACTTATACCCTCTGCCAGCGTGGGAATCTTGGGTAATATCACGATGTAAATAGTTATTTCCCATGCTGGCAGAGGGTATAAGTATACCCCAATGACAGTACAACTGTCATTAATGCTGGGATGTCCTGCGTGCAGGACATAGTTTGCGTAGTCTGTATTGGGTTTTTTTTGTTGCCAAGGACAACCCCCGGATTAAAAGCTTACAAGACTGGACTGCGTCAGTATTTTTTTTATTTATTTGTGGGCCATTTTATGGGCATTTTTTATATGATTTAATTTTTGAGGGGCACATGTGGCGATTTTTATAATTTTCGTTATGTGGGCACTGTTTTATTTTTTTAAAAGAAGTGGACAGGGCTCTTGAATTTAGTTTCTTTAGATTTTAGTGGGGCACATGTGGCAATTTTTTATCAATATTTATGTGGGCACTGTTTTTTTTTTTTAAAGAAGGGGATGGGTATTGCCACTATTTTTTTACTTTATATTTTTGGGGGGCATCTGGACGTTTACTTGGTATTTATGGAGAGGGCACAGTAGATTTTTTTTTTATTTACAGAAATGGGCATGTGTATTGATTTGGTGCCGGGCATGCTGCCGATAGTAGTACTACTAGTGCAAGCATGCCTTGTTATTCATGGGCATGCTTGTGCTTGTAGTTCTACTAGCGGCAGTATGCCCTGTCAGGCTGTACTGTGTTTATTTTTTTAACATAGGTTGCGGCCAGGCGGGGGAAGGGGTTTATTTTTTATATAGGTTGCGGTGGGGCAGGTTGGGGAAGGGGTTTATATTTTATATAGGTTGCGACGGTGGGCAGGCGGGGAAGGGGTTTATTTTTTACAAATGTTAAAAAAAAAAAAAACAAGGCTCCGACTGGTTTTTGACAGTCGGATGTGCCTTGCACATGCGCATACTACTCTGAAGTAGCACCCTACGTGCTATTCAGAGTGGGCTATAGGATGCACGCAAGCGCATCCTTGAATAGCCCATAGGCAAATTAGCATGTGCGATTCCGCATCGCACAGGCACGGATCTCTGAATCAGGTCCCTGTTATTCAATAATGATACAATTGTTGCCAGTCTGCATCAAACTTAGCATCTATGGATTACTGCTTCCAGACTTCTAAAGAAAACCAAATGATTCACTTTCATCACAAAGATCTATCAATAGAAGATCCTAAGATACATTGATAAAGTGAAACCAGCTTGTTACTACATATTCCTATTATACATAAATATTGAAATATCAGACCCAGATCAGCTAGTCTATTTAGCAAATATTATAGCGTATCAATAGTTTTCTGATGTACCATTTGTCATCAAAATTCATCTAGTAACAAAATTTATTGATGTAATGTATTAACCATATGTATGTATTAAGATGCCATGCCTAAAATATAATTTGTTTGCAATGCTAACTGGTATGATAAAGTATCAGCAATTTGAGTAGTTTTTTACCATAAGTCACAGATATCAAGCACATTAGTCAACATATCCATGAATTGTTCAACATTATGTGTTATCTGTTCAATTGATTCAAAGGTAACATGCAGAATGGTTAAGACTTATTTCAAATATAAATGCATATTATCTGGCATACACCAAATCGTTAAATTCATCAGTGTTTAATACTGGCTGTGCTCGAAAATGATAACAAGAAATGTGTGAATTAATATATAAAGGTGATAAATAGCAGTATTATATTATATTATATTATATTAAATTCAGACACCATCTTATTATTCAGATTCTAGCTGACATTCTCTAGTATGTAATAGGAGAGTGAGAGCTAGAATCTGATTGGTTGCTATGGGCAACATCTCCACTTTTCTAAACCCACAGCTTAGTAAATCTGGCCCTATATGTTGTCTGTTCATATAATTCAAAGATAACATGAAAATTAATCAAGACTTATTTCAAATATAAATGCATATTGTCTCACATACACCAAATCGTTCAATTCATCAGTGTTTAACATCAATGCTGTGCCAAAAAATAGTGACAAGCAATAAGAAGTGCTTTATGTCTGAATTAAAATGTAAAAGTGATAAATAGCAGGGTACCATGAAAATTATAATATATAAAATTCAGACATTATCTTCGCTCATAAGAGAAAAAAGAAAAGAAAATTGTGTGGAATACATGACCTGTTGGAGGGCACAGGGCTCCATGCCGATGCGCGTTTCGCTTGTAATGGCTTAGTCAAGGCAATTTCTTGCTCTAAAATCATTTAGTCCAATAGACTGCACAGCTAATAAAACATTTAGCTATGTACACAGCACTACCATATGGATGTCTATAGCCTGTGCTTGTTTCTAAAATTGTTTGTACCAATAGACTGCACAAACTCCAATTTCCAGAGTAGCAATTCTCTGCAGACGTCACATAAATTCTTAGCCAATAAAAACTTCATAACTGATAATGACATGACAAAGGCAGTGACACCTGATTAATTGATGAGCATTCTTCCTAGCCAATGTCTGTCAATGATTCACTAAAATGAACAACAAAAAACAAACAAATACATTACTCTATAAATCTGCTCACAAGAGTGCCAATATTCTCATACACACCTCAAAATGCCTCGACATTGAAGATTTAGGGCTTGAGGGCCGTATGCAGAGCTCCAGCCGCATTGCAAGTGCGGCTGGAGTTTTCCGATATGCTCTACTGAGCATGCGCAGTAATTCTGTACTTGTTGCAACGTAGATTGCGTATACGCGGTCTTAAAGACCTGCATACGGCCCTGATTCAGGAACAGGCACAGAAGGGGACTTACGCAAATCAGTTGCGTAAGTCCCCTTGACATGTAACATTGGCGCATGTCACATGTCGGAGGTCTTTGCGCACGGAAAGAGGTTTTAGCGAGGTCAGTAGGTTTTACTTATAATTCTACTGTAGTCTTCTACTCTTTATAGCTTACAAGTATCTGGTGAACAAGTTACCATGCTAATGTTGTCTCTAAGAAAAGAGGTTTTTCACATTTTTTTTATATAAATAATATGAAAATTCTGCTGTGTGACTGGATCATACAGAGCACTGAGAGCACTTTTACTATACACCCTGGCTGGTCCATTGTTTGATATATAGCACTTGCCCTTATGTATCAAACCCACTGTCCCATAGAGTGTAAGATTGTGAGCAGGGCTCTCTTACCCACCCAGTCTGTCTGTTATTACCCAGTCTTGTTTATACTGATTGTTAAATTGTAAAGCGCTACGTAATCTGTTGGCGGTATATAAAAATGTTAATAAATAAAATAAATAATAGTAAAAGATGATTTGTCAATAGAAAGCATTTACTTGGCATTGGTATGTTAAATCCTGAAGTAAAACCAGAAGTGTGTAAAAAATAATGGTGTAACACAGTCATCTTGAAAAGCAAATTCATGTTATATAAATGAGAACATAAAAGGAAGGCAAAATATTGTTTGTGGAATAGCTCTTACTGGCCTGTTTTAACCTTCTGTACAGAACGCTTTTAATAAAACTTTTGCTAAAGCAGTACTTAAAAATGATTATAAAAGCACACTGAACTCCTAATGAAATGTAATTAGAACCCTGCTTGTCTAATATTATTTCATCATTCCTTTTTATTTTTCAGAACAGATATCATACTGGAGTGGGTACAAGGACAGCTGAAGTTTATCTGCCTGGTCAGTATTTCACTTATGTTTGTTCATGCTGTGGGAATAGAGCAATAATGCAGCAAGAGATACATCTGTTATTGAAGAGACATTCATTCCTTAAAATAGTTTCTTTCCTTTGGGTCATGTCTGCGACTGGAAGACAAATAGTATACAATACAAGAGTTGTATATTCTGTATAGTTGGACCAGTAACATTTTCCATGGCTGGTGAATATTTTATTCTTTAATACAGTAGATTTTTTTTCCCTCAATTTGACATTTTTTTCCAAACCAAAGCTACTTTGTGTGTTATTATAAAACAGATGCTAGCTGGACAAAGGCACAGCTCTCTCCAGTCATTGTGATAAACTGAAACGGTTGTCAGCATTTGGGCAAGGAATGTTAAAGTACTAGTGGTGGAGATATAACCCAAACCGTGGGAGTTCCTGGCAAGAATACATACACATAATTTTTATTTGTAGCTGTAAGAGGGGAATGTTGAATTAAAAATAAATACATTTGATTATATAAAACATTTAAGTGAAATAATATTGTAAATACTGAAAGCTTAATTTGCTGGAAGTTTTATTGGTTGTATCTGGCGTTTATAGAAATTCTTCCAAACCAATAATTTAAAAGGGGAGAAATGGAGGGAGGAGAGGAACCTGGCACATAAATTCACAGAAGAGAGAAAACACAATGCACAATCCCAAATATGGAAAAAAGTGTTGGTTTTGGAAATGTCTGTGCACACTTATCAACCATTGAACTGTAAACTGATTCCTTTATACTGAATGGCCAGTGGTCAAAGTCAGAACAAATCCATAGGACAGAAATTACCTCTACATCAACAAAATATTATACCTTTTGACAATGCAGAGGATCCCATATGTCATACTTAGAGCCTCCAGACAGGATTTAGACTTGGCGCAGCGTTCGGAGCTCAGACGGCAACGCTAGTGTTGATCTAATATCAGATCCCAGCAAGAATACTTTTAGTACAGGCAGAGGGGAGGTCATTCCCATAATTTACACAGCATTGGTGTAGGAAGAAAGAGAAAAGGGAGATTCAAGTAGAAGAGGTTCTATCCAAGAGAAGGCTGGGAAGTATCCCCTGCTCTTGAACATAGGCAACTTTTATCTCACTAATGGTGTCTGCCGGACTTATTGTGTTTATCATTGACTGTTTGTGTCAGTGAGTTGTTACACTGGCAGACACTATTTGGGAGAGCTGCCTACAACGATGGTTCACTTACACACAGAGATTAAATTACTCCTAGGAGTGTGTCATGTGACCTCCACTAGCTATAGTGCTGAAAACATTCTACCTTTCCTCTCATATGGACCAAAGGACATCTATTATGGTAAGTCTATTAAGGTTTAAGTTTAATAGTTTTTCTTTGCATTTGCTGTTATTAATTCTTCTGTGACATGGAGAGTGGGCACAAAAACAAAATTATATCCCAGTGGTGTCACTAAGATTGGTGTCACCCAGTGCGGTAACTTATGGTGTAACTCCCTCATGGGCCTCCTACCATACCAAACTAGAATACTTAGTGATATTTTTAGTAACATTACTCATAAATCATAATTTCCATAAATGATTCAATGCAATGGCAACAGTAGTGACCTAAAAGAGCTTAATTAAAATTATATCTTTAAATTACAATATCATAAGCCCAACCTAAATGTATTTACAGTTTCATGTGGTTAAAGTAAAAAATCTGTAAGAAAACAGAAAGCAATGTAAAGATATTGAAAATGATGTTAATTTTAACATTAAACTTTATAGTTACATGAGAAACATTAATACAATCTAGCAATATACTCATAAATAAAATATGAGTATGTCTTTATTGTCTGTATATAATACTATCATAGATCAGCACAGGTCTTTATTTAATTTTGTTAATTTTATTATTAGAAACATAATGTTATAATGTTTATACTGACCTTGCTATGAATAAGCTTTCATGTGAGGAAAATTTTATATAAAAGGTAAATATGAAAGTAAAATATGTTGTTTATGCCTACTCCTTTAAGATATCGGGAACTCTGCACCCAGCCGGGTAACTAATTAATGAAGGAGTTTGCTCTTTAACAATCAGCTGACCCAGGGGTATTACTATAGCTTGACAAAGTCTTAAGGTTAAGACGAAACGCGTCACTTGTTCCAGCTCGTTGTATAATAATAATTTTTCAAGAGATCTGCCTGCCATCCATACAGCTTAATTATAAAAAGATTTGTTATGGAAGACACTTCACCCTTTAACTTAGAGGAACTTGGACCAACGGATCCTCTACAGATATCAGATTGCACATGTATTTCTAAGAAGACTGCTCTCGGGCTTGCCACCTGTTAACTGAGAGTGGGGACTACAGCTAACTATCATAACACGGAGAGGAGGCATCGGTTGCATCGGTTTACCACATCGCCCAAGGACTTGGGTAAAAACCTATCATCGATTTGGTAAAACATCTTGCTATTCCCTCTTTTTGTTACGGTAAATGATTTCCACTCAATAGACTCTCGCTCTCCACGCATGTTATTATTCTGTTTGGAAAGATCTAGGCGGCAGTTTGAATAATTAAGAGCTGGTATTTATTACATATTTTACATGTTATTTATTATTTGTTATTTATAATATTATTCTTAGTGAACATTTGAATAAAATTGTGACAATTTTAAAGACCTGTGTTGTTTCATTTTAAGCCACTGAGAGTTCATATATATTTTTATTTTGTGATTGATTAATTTGACAGTGCTGTCTATTTTGCTTTTTTGTAAGGAGTAGATCTCCTATGAGACAGGTGTTTTGGTCAATTGGGGTTTAAGCGCCGGTGTACCCTGTGTCCATATTTCAGTATTTGAGCCTCCCTTGTATGTTCCATCCATCACTTCTGCCATCTGTAAGTTTTCATCCATTATTGCAGCCCCCTAAAAGGTTTTCAGCCATTATTGCAGGCCCCCATAAGTTTTCAGCCCTTATTGCAGTCCCCCCCCTCATCAGTTTTTAGCCCTTATTTTAGCCCCCTCCACATTAGTTTTTAGTCCTTATAGTAGCCCTCCCCCATCAGTTTTAAGCCCCTATTGCAGTCCCCCATCAGTTTCAGCCCTGATTGTACCCTTTCCCATCAGTTTTCAGCCCTTATTGCAGTCCTCCAATCAGTTATTGTAGCCTGCCCCATGCACTTAACTTACCTCTCTGCTCACTGAGTCCGGTCTTCTCCTTGGTCTTCTTACTTCTCAGCGGTGCATGCTCTCTGCCTTCTGAATGACGCTGACATGACCTTGGGATCATGCCAGCATCATTCATGAGGGAGGGAGGAGGTGCTGCGGAAGAGATAAGCTCTTGGACACTGACAGTGCCATGGAATGCACTCTCAGGTCTAAGGTCTTTGGATCCCGACACTTCCTCACATGTTATTAAGTTCACAATTTAGCAAAGGGGGTGATGGAGAAGAGGCTCCATCACCCCTTGGACACTAACACCTGGTACGGTCTGCATCCCCCGCACCCCCTCTGTGACGTTACTGTTCCACCCCCACCTAAAAAGTTTACTTATGTTGCATGGACCTCTGAAACAAGATCCCTACCTTAAGATTACAGATGTCTGTATGTTGTATACAAGAACTTTTGGATTTATATGAATTTTTTGCTAAGTGATCGCACCAAAATCCAGACCTTAACCTAAACCTCAAAACAGTGAGACCTTTAGAGCTATAAAATCACTGCAATCTGGGCATACTAAATGTGAAGGATAGAATGATGGCATGAATGTTCCAATGTTCCAATGTGTATGTCACTGAGTGCATTTTGTGTATGAAACATCTCTTTAGTAAAGTGACCTTGCCATTTATTTCAAATAAATTGCACGAAACAACAGGAAAAATGTTGAAGTAAATGTTTTTTTTTTTACTGAAAGATAAAATAAATAGAGTACTTTAAATAATATTGTTGTAAGAGCATTCATGAACAAAATGTTCTGGATAAGAATAGTTGATTGGAGAACATTTTCTAAAACTACAGCTGAAACTAATAATATATTCACTATACATCTCCCCTCCACAATTTCATTATTTATATAGATGTATAGATGTGATACTGATGACAATTGGACACTGGAAAGGAATAACAGCATAGGGTTGCTAATATAAGGCAGCACAGAAAGCATGACATTAAATATAGGAGTTTCAGATTCTTCCAGTTGTACGTTTGTTATCCAGCTGCTAATAATCCTCCTACACGTATTTTGTCTTTGGATTCTTAGAATGTCTAGTACAAGCCATATAAAAACTAACAATAAGTAAAGGATCTTTTTTTTTTGCTCTGCTATTACAGAGGAGGCATAAAAGGACTGAGGGCACTACAGTGGGGGATGTAATAAACTGGTGTATGACTATTTTACTACAGTGGGGCAATTATAACACTAGGTTAGAACAGGTTCCTTTTGCATACACTGTGTATGTAAATATCCCCTCTCAATTCTACTTTTATCATCCCATTAAATAAAGTCTCCAACTGCCTTTCATGCACCTGTTTGCACTAATCTATAAATTGGTCCAAGCGACTTTCATTTTGTGTATTCTTCTGTTTGGAGGCATTTCTGGGAGCAGCAGCTGAGAGGGGGTGTTGTTCCACAGCAGCTATGTTGGAGGTTTTAGTTAGCTCTCAATTAAAAAAAATAATAATTAGATATATATGACCCAACATTGGGACCCTTATTGTGAGGACCACTAAAAGCAGGAAGGTCCTGACTGTGGCTGGTGGCTTATCATATATTTACAAATATTTGTAAGGGACATTTTTGCATTTTATGTTACAGATAGAACGGTATAGGGCCTGATCCAGACCTAGTTAAGTGCTTGAGCTTATTTACTCCTGGGCTAAACTATGTTGATTTCAGGGGGAGTCAAGTTAATTGTATTCTTTGCATGCAGTGATACATCTTTGAATTGCATTGAATTGTATTTTATCTGATTTACATACTGGAAGGTATTTTTTCGTTTTATAAGTGCTTAGACACTTGCTATCTTTATCCTTGATATAAGGACAAAAACATTGAATTATTTTTAAGTTCATTTTATTTTATTTTATTTTCTTTATACATATATATATATATATATATATATATATATATATATATATCACCCGCTACAGCGCTGGTCATACTTTGTTTGGTTGTA
>WWET01001143.1:306808-322342 GCA_011038615.1 Limnodynastes dumerilii | reverse complement strand
CCCCCCCCAGTGAAAGAATCAGGAAAACCTGTAGTGTAGGAACCCAAACAGGAACCGATACACAGCCTAGAAGCCTTGTACACAACACAGGTAGCAGGAACCCTTGTTCACAGAAGGCAGAGAGAAGCCTAGGCACACAGATATGCAGGCTGGAATACTAGCAGACAAGATAGCAGACTGGAACCCACACACTGAAAATAGATGGTAGTAATAATCAGTATTAGGAACAATGCATGTTTGACTCTCGTACCACCATACAACTGTAAATAGTTGCTAGATGGCATCAAATTCCTGTATACTTGGAGGACCACCATTGTACTAATGCTTCTACACCAAATGGAGTCCTTGGAACTACTACAAACAGCTATTCTTGGTACTCTTTCACACCTAGTTTTGCAAGTATTTTTATAATGAAAATGGAAGTAACCATCCCGTAAATGTTCTTGTTCTGATCATCCTGAATAAAAAATAACCATATACCCCTGAGGAAGGCACTTGATGTGCTTAAACGCGTTGGGACCTATACATAGCAGCCCACACCAACTTTTTGCTTTATTTTATTGATACAACCCAATAAAAGCCATTGATAAACGAGTAAGCCTCCGGCAATTATCATACCACAAGTGTCTACCGATGCACGCTTGACAGCGCGGGAACCGCTACCAGGGCAACGGAGATACAACCCGCCCCCCGCCAGGGAACTCCGCTCCGGCTGGAGCTCCCTGAGGTCTTCACTGAACCCTACAGCCTCTACCAACTGAAAGGCACCACACAGTTCTGAAAAGATCTCCCCCGTGGCCAGCCAGCAGCCAAGCACCAGCAGCAGACAACGGGCGCCGACATCAGCAGGCAGCACCTATACACACTGCAGCCGCAGCAACATCACCGCCCCCTGACGTCAACAGGGGATCCCGGCAGGATTCCCTGGAACCTCCGCTGAGTGCTACAGCCAGGACCCGATTGCCGACAACCCACAGCCAAACGTGAGGGACGAGCAAACCGCGACTGACGGAGACCCCTGCACACCGCACCATCTACCTATAGGCCAGATAGCAAGAGGAGACACAGCCTCAAAGCCACAAGTGCCCCCTGAGGAAAAGACACCCTAAAGTGCCTGATATCAAGCTGACACACTGTAAGTGCATACCTGTATATCTACTTATCATTGTACAAACATACTACACCAGTTGTGCTCCCTTCTTCTCTTCTCTCATCCACCCACGACCTGCCAATTTAAGCCATCAGCATAACCTAAAGAGGACACCTACCATGCAAGTACCCACCTTTACACCTATGGTCTGAGCGCTACAACCTTCTCCCCCCCCCTCCCCCCCCCCCCCCCCCGCTTTGAATACAAAATAAAGCTGGTCGCACACTACCAATATAATCAGGCGGATTATCGTAAAATGTATGGAAGAGCAGTCCTGTTTGAACACTGTCCAAAATGCACTATTACAATAATAAAATCATTAAGTCTGTCTGAACCAACAGACAGCCACTGTGTTAAATCCTATTCATCCATCTGTGCAGGGTGGTTGGGAGATATTGGTCAGTGTGAGGCCACTATAAAATGTCTTAAACTATGTTTGCTTTGGGATTATGCCAGTCAGTGGAAATTGAGTTGTAACCTGTAACTGGAATTACAATGAAAATCTCTTAGAAAATAGAAGCCAATTCTATCGGTGTTGTGTATGTTTGTTGTGGTTGACACTGTCAGTGAGAGAGCCATACTGATTTCTCTGTGTGTATGACAAGAAAAGGCAAATTAAGAAGAAGAAGAGGAGATAAATTAAGAGAAGATAAGAAGGTGAGTAATTACAAGTGAGAGGAAAGTGAAGAGAAGGGGCCGATAGGGGGAGTGACAGAGAAGTAGAAAATAAATACAGGATGAGTGTAATAGAACAAGTGGGGAGGGCACAGAGGAAACAATATAAAAACTATTAAAATCTCAAAATGTAAATAAGTTTGTTACATTTACCAGAAACTGCAGGAGGCATAGCAGGGTGCCACTGTGCACATGTGCTCTCAAGAGGTGTCACTCAAATCTGCAAAACTGCTTTGCCACAAACCTGCCTTTTCAGAGTCAATGCCAACATGAGGGCTGCTGATATATAGGGATAAATAGTGAGGTGGGGACAGGAAGAATTTTTGTTAATGCATTGGGTCCAATCAAATAACCCCACCACAATGCCTCAAATATTGTATACCAATTAATAGCCAAGTACAAAGACATGGAGCTCACAGAGGGTTAAGTAGAGGATCTCACATTTAAGGGGTATCTGAGAGTGGCTGCTTCCTGTTTGTTAGTTAAATGCTGCATCTTACACAGTAAAGGTGTTATACCACAAGCTGCTGTTGTACACAGACTTCTACAAATTTAACATGAAGCCTACAAATACAGTAATAGATATAAATGAACTATGGGGTGTAGTTTGCTGAGAAACATGACAATGTAAAAAATTGTGATACATTATTTTTTTTACATCTTGTCTTTATAAAGTATACTTATATACAAACATCTACATTTCTTTCTGTATAGATTAAGATAGTTCACAATGGAAACTATATTTTTGCTTCTATAAGAATAATTTTGCTGTGGGATATAGATGGATGGATGGATGGATAGATAGATAGATAGATAGATAGATAGATACCTCCACCAGTTTTCACCTCCCTTTCTGCATTCCATGCAGTGGGACTGGCACGTCGGGGCGCGTACAAGCTGTGTCAGAGACTGCGACCCTGGTTGCCTTCCAACCTGTTGGCATGGGAACATGTACACACAAAAGTGAAAAACTGTGCATTTGATGAACATTAGCTTTGATGAACATTAGCTTTGTAAATCTTGTAGATATGACATTAATAGGTTAATATGGCACAAGAAAAGCTGCAGGAATTGGATTAATGATAACTATAAGTATAAATACAAAGATACAAAAATGCAAAAATACAAAAGCCTTTGTTTATGTCATTAATAACATAAGTATATTAAATGGAGAAACACAACATACCCAACTACACTCCTGTAAGAGCAGGTACTTGTGTATCCTTGTTGTTTAGATCAATCATAAGGAACAAAAATTCCTCCATTTGGTTCCACTCAGCTAGAAACAACACTGATGAGGTGTACATGTATATAAGAAAGGAGTGTGCTGTGAATAGCACCACCAGAGCTCAGGCAATTAAAGTTATTCCTCCGTTCGACGATTTAGCAATCAGTCTTTTAGTATGAAGGCAGTCAGGGATTACTGCTAATAATAGATAGATTGTAGCACTTTGACGCATTTCTCCCAAACCGGCCTTCTTCACAAAGTACTGATAGTACTAACAACACACATTTAAATAGAGATCTTGATTGCAAACTAAAACACATGGGGTTGGACTCAATTCCAAGCGATCCTAAAGGTCCCCATATAGTTAAAAATAGATTACTATCCATCCCAGCTAAACAATTTCCTGAATGGATACATATAAATGGATAAAAACTACAATAAATGTGTAACACATTAGTATGGATGAATACATAGTAGAAAATTAAAGATTCATATTAGCTATATACTAAAAACTAAAAGACCTTCCAATGTCAAATCATATAAATGAATATTGTTCTATAAAATCCAATTTACCTCCTAATGAATTAATACATCTAACTCATTAAAAATCATAAATAGATTAATTAAATAAATAAAAATTGTAACAAAAATGATATAGAATTAAAAATGATTGAGTTCTATTAACTCATTAAGACCCCGAGGTTTCTAGTTTGAAGGTTCAAAATGCCTCCCTCCTACATAACACAACAAACCTATCTCCTTCCCTTGCTGTCGGTTTAATTTATTCAATCCCCATAAAACTAATGACTCCCACATCTCCCCTATGTTCTTTCTGAATATGTCTAGAAACAGAGGGCCGGATTCAGAGCTCTTTTCTGCGAAAAGTGCTGCTACGCATGCGCAGTAATTTTGGAACGTAATCTACGTTACTTCTTGCAACGTAGATTGCGTACACGCGGTCTTTAAAACCACGTGTACACGTGGGACGCCGACCAGAGTGAGTATGGCAGCTGAACCGGGACTCTGCGCCATGGATGGTAAGTGTAGAGGCTGTCACTGAACTAGTGACGGCCTCCGACGCTGAGACGAGGATGCCGACGGCGGTCCGAGGAACAGGTAAGTTCGGCATCAGTCGCGGAGTTTGTGACAGGCCCAATCTCTATAGCAAATGGTACCAGACAGGGATGCCCCCTATCCCCACTGATCATTTGTCTTATGTATTGAGGCACTCGCTCTCGTAATTAGAATATAAAATTAGCTATGTTTGCGGATGATATTCTAGTGACCCTCATATATCCTAGTGTATCCCTCCTGCACATTACCCATGAATTCAATCACTTTGGAGCTCGCTCTAATTTTAAATACATTTTTCAAAGTCACTCGCTCTAAACATTAACACTCCCTCTGCAATAGTTGACTCATTGAAAAACTTACTACCCTTTTCCTGGCAACCGTCGCACCACAAATATTTAGGGATTACTATAACCAAAGACCAATCCCTATTATTTGATACTAACTTTTTCCCCCTACTGTCCAAACTTAAGACAGAACTTTGTAATTGGTCCCAACTTCACCTTTCATGGATCAGTAGGGTAAATGGGCCTGATCCAGACATACTCTCGGATGCAGTTTTACGCTGATCGTAAGTGTAAAAACTGCCATTTGTACTTACTGCGCATGCATGCGGCAGATGATATGCTCATGTTTCGGTCTGGAAATCTTTGAGTATGGGCCTTAATCGTAACCGCTTCGTATTACCAATCATGGTGGCGTGCCTGCCATACAAAAGCCGTAACCACGCACCGAGGGCAGGGTGAGGCATTTAAATTGTACAGTATGGGCGTGCTAAGCGTCGTTAATACGCAATGAACGTGCGGACAGCCGCGGGTACGAACACAAAAGTTAGGGTAAGCTTTGACGAGCGTATGGAAGCTAAACTGGGTACGAGCACGGGGAGTGCTTATTGCCGTACATCGGTGGTACGTTCGGCTATAATACGCTACGCACACCAGCATAGGTCTGGATCAGGCCCAATGTCCTCAAGATGGATACACTTCCAAAAATCCTCTACGTTATGCAGGTCCTTCCCATTTGTATCCCCCCCACCCCGAGTTGGTTCTGCGACCTACAATCTATAGTGCGTAATTTTGTCTGGGATGGACGTCATCCCCGTGTAAAACTTGACGTGTTTATGTGGCAGAAAGCTAAGGGAGGGCTTTAACTCCCACACTTTCTTGCTTATTATAAAGCTATTCTTTTAAACAGAATTTTAGACTGGACTCGAGGAACTGTATCCAAACAATGGATCCAAATTGAAGAATCATACATTGGTTCTTCAATTGCTTTGCTGCCATGGGTATTATCTATCTCAGTAACTCCGTACCCCACAATCACCCCTTCTCTTCTATGTTGGAAATCCAACGTCTCCACTAAATTGTCCCTGCTTACTTCCTTCCACGCAAATAAAGATTTCCCTCCGAATCTCTCGCCAGAGGCATTTTGTCTATGTACAAAATTCAAGACAGCGCTTAGATATAGTGAAGTATCAATAAAATCACTATAATCTCAAGAAAAATAAATAAATAAAAATATATAAGTAGTGGCAATGATGAATGTTCAGATACTGGCATTAAAAAATATACAAATTTATTATTGACACATAAAAAATATGTAGGATATAAATAATCAATAGAAAAAAGCTTGGACATATATAAAGCAATGAGACCACTTTTAGTAATACTTAATATCATGTGCTGTCCAAACTGTAGTATTATATAGCATCACATTTCATGGTAACTCAATTTAGTTGAGGAGCGATAGATGTCCCAATATACAAACGTAATTGAAATAGAATACTCTTCCAAAAACACTTGTTAATGCTTGGTAGAATTTGTTGAGGAATTTCCTCATTTACCTGGTGTCCGTGTATATTCCGGCTCTACCCCGTGTGCTGGGGCAAATGGAAGGTGCCGGTATTTACTTCCAGAATTTGATTGCCCTCTGTTCTGGTGTCCGCGATAGTACCAGTATCCGTAGTGCACGGTGATGAAAAAAATGGCAATCGGAGCCCGCTTCCAGGAACAAGTGGGTATTTTTATCCTCTGGTCTAGGCTCCAATATTGATTTCCACAAACCAAAACTATAGAAATAGTGCCGCCAATACGAGTGAGATATCACATGGGCACTCTGTGATTGAAAGTATTTTGTTTGGGAAGAAATGAAGATGAACTCACGGGTGGCCAACCCTGGGTCACATAGATTCCTCTAAAGTTACTCGTAGGTAGGTATGGTATACAGACAATGTTCAATAAGGATGTAGCAGTGGTCTCGATGTAGGTCTCCAAACTGGTATGCGCTCATTGGAGAAGACACTTGGAATAGAATCTTTCAGCGCATCTCTCTCTGCCCTGATATTCTCCACCTTATGATCCCGTTGTACCCCAACCAGTGTTGGCGCTGCAATCACGGTCCAGGAGACCATTTCACATTTGGTGGAATTGCCCTATTATTAAACTATATTGGGCATCTATACACTCCCTGGCGTTTGATATTGTTGGTGATGTGATCCCAACAGGACACATGTTTTGGCTGTTCCAATTGTCGGACTGCTCTATCTCGCAATTTATATGCTTCCTCCTACACCATCTCAGTAACGGAGGGAGAACCCTCATACCCCTACACTGGATATCCGTTAACCCACCTGCCATCTTGGAATGGGTCCATAGAGTTAATTTTTATATGGACATGGATAATCTCAGTTCGCATCCAGGCACGGTATATGAGCGTTTTAATAACTCTTGGTATTGCTGGCTGGAGTTCCAAGCCACAGATATATATAAAAGCATAATAAATTCCTTCCCCCCTCTTTGTATAACTTGCATTTCTATAAATTAAGACCTACCAATCCGATATAGACCTAACACCTTGACGTTCTTAGCCTGAGAGAAGCAAATGCTGCATACCCTAGTAACTCAATCCTTTCTGGGCCCTACTCTCCCCCCTTCCAAGTCTACTTACCCCGCTCTACTTTACCCCCCCCTCTTCTCCTTTCCTTTATATAAAAGCATAATAATTTCCTCCCCCCCTCTTTGTATAACTTGCATTTCTATAAATTAAGACCTACCAATCCGATATAGACCTAACACCTTGATGTTCTTAGCCTGAGAGAAGCAAATGCTGCATACCCTAGTAACTCGATCCTTTCTGGGCCCTACTCTCCCCCCTTCCAAGTCTACTTACCCTGCTCTACTTTACCCCCCCTCTTCTCCTTTCCTTTTCCTTCTATGCAAAATTTTAAAAAAACTTAAATGAAAGTCAAATTTCCACCTGCTTTATCTCATTTTATTGCTGTTTAATTATTTCAATTGATCATTGAATGATACTGGTTATACCACATGATATATTCATCTCTGTCAACTGATGTATACCTGAAATGTTAGTGATGATGTATACTGTTATTGTTTGCTTTATGACTCCAATAAAAACAAATAATTTATAAAGGTTTTAATGAAAAACTTCTCATCCCTATTTATTGAATGGAACTCTACATTCTTTTTCAGAGTAAACTTGCTTTATATGCAATTTACTCTGCCACACTGGTAAAAACCAGCAGGCTTTTCCGGTAACCAAGTTTTCAAAGTACCCTTCAAACCAATATCCTTCCTCAAAAAACTGTGCACCAAGCTGTCCCTCAAATTCTTCGCTTTTCTAAACACTACTTTCAGACGTTCATCCAAAATTGATTTTAGGGAATTGTCAATTTGAAGAATGGAATAATTATTTTTAAATCCTTTTAATTTTATGTGATTGTGAATTAAATTGTGTAACTTAACATATATTTTCATCATTTATTTCTTTTTGTATGCCAAAGTCTTTTCTGTATAGTGATTAATCAATAATTCCTCTCTCTCGGTTTCAATTGCTCTCTTATAGGCTGATTCTATAATATCTACTGGGTATTTTTGTGCTCGAAAATGCCCTTTTTAGTTTAGTGCTCTGTTTAATATACTCTTCTGTTGATGGACAGTTTCTTCTATATCTTAACTGTCCAACCGAATTATCATTTTTCCAAATTTTACTTTGATTTACCATGATATCAAAAATGTAAAGAATTTGCACCAAATTGTGACATAAATTTTAACCCGAAAGAATTGTGATTAAGAAAATTCCGCAAAGTGTAAAACAGAAGAAACATCCCCATCCCAAATAAAGAATAAATCATCTATGAAACAGCAATAGGAGACCAGATTTGCCGCAAAGGGGCTATTCCAAATATATTGATGTTCAAGCGCACCAATAAATAAATTCATATAACTTGGGGCGAATCTGGCCCCCATTGCCGTTCCTTTACGGCATTCTCAAACAGAACATATTTATATATAAACATATTTATATATAAAGTAACTTGATAAAATATCAAAAACAGGACTATTTACAGCGGATAACCGATGCAATTCTTTAAGACAAAATTTTTATTATTTTCAAATCTACATTATAAACTTTCTGCTTTCACAGATATTTTGCCAGTCAGATAGTACAACCGTATTATCAGTATTGTCATTTTAAATTTTTTTTTAACAGTGCTATCATATTAAGTAGCTCTTTAGAATTTTAAACAGCCATTACATCAACATCTGCCACATTACAGTCTAATTCCTTAACATACGCATACACACACACACACACACTCACAGATTCACAGGCTAGGGGTAGTTTTAGTTTTGTTTGGGGTATATTGTGAGTCTGGGATTGGCATATATGTGCTATGTCCAGACTATGTTTGACTGTCCCACTGTCCCAACTGCCTTTCAGTTTGTCCTAATAAGTGGGCTACACTGGAAGCAGGGGTTTATTTTTATTGTTTTTTTAAATTACTATTTTAATTTTTTCCCTGTGCGGTATGACAATGGAGGCACGGTGGGATGGGGTCAGAGCTTGGGTGGGATGGGGGCAAAGCTTATTTGTTCCATATTCGGGCTTCAAAATGTTGGGAGGTATGCTAATATACTGCACATGTATTACACACATTGGGAACCCCCCTTTCAAAATCCTGGATTTGCCACTGCAATAAATTGATTTCTATGAAGACTTTTTGAACAATACCTTGGTTAAACCTAGCAGGACTATTGCTTTAATTTTAATACTTATCCAATACCATACTTTTAAACAAAGTTTAAGAGAAGTGTACTTTATTCTCCCAACATCAGCTTTTGGATTGCCACAAGTACTGCAGGACATTCAAATTTACTATCGCTTCCGGGTGCTATCATCATCATCGAGTAGAGCATTCTTAAAATAAGTTCTGATTCATTTCCCACTGAATGGAGCCTGCATGTAAGCAGGCAGTACTGGAGCAGACTTACATTAACTCGATGAATAAGTGGGAGAACTGCTATGGCCTGTAACAGAGTGAATAAATAAATCTCCCTCTCAGATCTATTGCTCCACATGCTGTGTCAGTGTCAGCCTAATCATTGTCAGCACCCCTGCTTTTATTTTTGTTTAAATTTGTGGTTCTCCCTATATGTTTGAAAGTAATTATTGTATCAGTATCAACAGTATCAATTAGTCTGAGTCATCTATTTATAAATGGTTTTGCCGGTTAGGATCCTTATGCTCCAGATTACTTATGCTACAATGAAGACCTACCGGGAGTAATTTTATCTATTTGTTTTTAATGTTTGATATATATCAAATTACACTGTGTGGATTTTGGTTCAGTTTCTGCATGAAATGTAAAAAAAACAGCAACAAGTGTCAGTGCTTAGAAAAAACAATGTCCTTTACTATTATATGCATGACAAGCAAATCTTTACTTTAGAATGGCTGGTTAAAAACAACAGTGCAATTAGTATATAAAAGATAAATATTACGCAATAAAAAAATATATTCCAAATAATGCAATGCATGATAAACAAATCTCTATCCGAAATAGGACAGCAAAGATTGAAAACTGGCAGAAGATATTAACGAGCTGGAAACCCTTCAAATAATGGTTGTTTGTATACACAGACGGTTGATGTTATGTACAGGTTCAATAAATTGTTGTGGCTCTTTACATTCAGCTTTTAGTTATTCTCTCTATTTAAGATCTTAAATTCAAAGTCCATACATATATGCAGGGGTGGATTGGTTATAGGACTTACGGGGAATTGTCCCGGTAGGTCGGTGGCCTCTGGAGGCAGCTCCTATTTTGTTTGAAGAAGACTAGGGGCCTCATTTACGAAAGTAGACACTATAAAAGGGGTCCCCTAGTGGCCAGATGCTCATTAGCATCAGCACCACTGAAGGGACAGCATGCAGGGAGGGCGACGGGGCAACAGGCGGCGGCGGACCTCTATGAAGACTGCGTGTCAACATGAAGAAGAGGCCCAGATTGGAGACCAGCAATCAAAATACAGTGCATTCTTCAATCAAGAGGGGACCAGAGCAGCACAGAAGAGGACGCGCTCTACAATCAACATTCCCAGGACTTCAATCACCACTTCCAGAACACCTATCAAGACATCCCAAGATAGATGACTGCTGAACGGTTAGTCAAAACTATTTTTATTTTATTTTTTACACACAAAACACCCTACACAGCGTGGCCACCTGTTTAGTTTTCACACATAAGGGGGATACATAATGTCAGGTTAATGTTATTATGTAATGTATTGTAATGTAAATATTTGTGTGTTGTGTTTTGCATTTTTCACTGTGTCTTTTTTATTGTTTCACACATCGTCCGGACCACAGCATGCTTTTAACCCTTCACATGCTGTGACTTGTACTATCAGCGAATGCATGAGAAGGGTTAAAGCATGATGCGGTAGCCATTTTTTCTTGGAAAAACACATGTCAAACATGTTGACATGTGTTTTTCAACCAAAGTGTATGGCGCTTTCACACATAGGAGGCGTTTTTTTTTAATCGCTTTCAGGGCGTACTAGAGGCAATTTAGCAAAATCGCCTTTAGTAAATCCGGGTTGGGCTATCTTTAACATGGCAAACATCTGGACGAGTTTGGGTCCGCAATGTTTGCCGTGTCGATTTTGCTAAAGGCTAAAGTCCCAGGACTTTGCCTTTAGTGAATACGGCGATGTCATAATCACAGGCAAAGTTCTGGGACTTTGGTTGATTTTAGCAAAATCGACCTTAGTAAATGAGGCCCTAGGACAGTGTCTAAAGAAAGCATTTATTTTGGATTAGGCTTTAAGGGGTATAATTACTAAGGTCGCTTTTGCTAAAATCGGCACAAAAGTCGCGGGACTTTCCTGGTGATTATGCAATCGTCGTATTCACTAAAGGTAAAGTCCTGGGATTTTATCCTTCAGCAAAATCGTCTAGCTGTAGTTTGCCTTGTAAAACATAGGGGTCGCCAGATTCACTAAAGGCAATTTTTCTAAATCGCCTTTAGTTCGCCCTGAAATCGCCCCCCAAAAAAAAACACCTTCTGTGTGTGGTGCTTTCATTGAATATAATTGACGTGTTTTTCTCTGTAAAAATTACAATTGCATCATGCTTGTAACCCTAAGCATGAATGCGCTGATAGAACTACAAGGCACAGCACTGCTGTGCCTTGTAGTAATATTAGCATCAGCATGTGAAGGTTTATAAGCATGCTGCGCTGTGCCCGCTGTTAAAAAATAAAAAAAACAGTAAAACATAAACACACAATAATTATATGATCACACATTAAAAAATACATTCCCAATACAGTATGTATCCCACTTACATGTTAAAACTAAACAGGTGGCCACTCTGTATAATAAAAACCTATGTGTCTTGTGGTGTGTGTTTAAACAATAAAAAGTCATCTATCTTGGGATGACTTGCATGGAGGTCGTGAAGAGCTGCTTGAAGTCCTGGAATATTCGATTGGAGAACGGTCCAGTTGCTTGAAGAAGGCTGGATAGTTGCTTGGAGTCTTCATCCTATTGCCAGGACAATGACATCCTCCTCCCTCGCCGATGGTAATGAGCCATTGGACACTAGAGGTCCCCTTTTATACTGTTAATGACATCAAGGGGACCTCTAGCGTCTTAGTCTCGCATGGCTCTTGATTTCATATTTTATAAATATTTGAAGAGCTGCTTAAATTCCTGGAACATTTGATTGGAGAGCGGTCCAGTTGCTTGAAGAAGGCTGGATAGTTGCTTGGAGTTCTTCTGTCCAGTCTTTATCCTATTGCCAGGACAATGACATCCTCCTTCCTGTTCAGCTGCGCCGATGGTAATGAGCCATTGGACACTAGAGGTCCCCTTTTATACTGTTAATAACATCAAGGGGACCTCTAGCGTCTTAGTCTCGCATGGCTCTTGATTTCATATTTTATAAATATTAATAAACGCTAATATTTATCAGGTGCACACATTTAAAAGTTTTTTCTCCGTTTTGAGGCCTCTTAGACCTCAAAAAAACTAGCAATTCTATGTCTATTTTGCCACTTTGTTGCACCCTCAGTAGCTTGACATAATGATATACATTTTATCACATATTATTTGTGATTAATAAATAAATTCTAATTTACTACTTCTACTCTGTGCAGATCAAAAACAATTTTTCAAAAAGCCAACATTGGCATGACCAAGTGGGGCTACAAAAGTATAGAGATAAATCAATAATTCCAAGAGGACCGAGAGTCTTTAAAAATTCCTGTTTTAAGGAAGACCGCACTTTTATGGAAGAGTGGAATAAAATTTTGGATTCTTGCTCTTTTGCATTGATGGACTTACTGATTAAATTTCATAAAGAGAAAGCTTGTGTAATAGAGAAAGAGATTGAGGCATTGTTGAAGGATTTGGAAAAATACTCTGATTTAGATGTATTTCAAGACAGAGATTCCATTATTAACAAGAGAGTCTTAGATTATGAAAGGGGACTAGTGAGAAGAAAAGAAGAAAAATGGAAAGAGACCAAAGGGGTTATCAAAAAGGAGAGGTTAGGAATTGAGATAGGAGAACTAATTATAATAAGAACTATCATTGGAACAATAAAGGATATCGGTATAACAATAGAAATGAGGGTGATAATAACAATAAAAGAAAAAATTAGAAATTGTTTCAATCAATACTAGCAACAAGAATAAGAATTACAGAACACAGGAACAAGGGAAGGGGAGTATTGAAGTGGGGGGAAAGGATTCTGTAACAGGAAGGATAATAGAGAATGAGATAGAGAATATAGAAAAGGGGAAAAGCCTATGTCTCAGATGGGGGCGAGACCTGAAGAGAAAAGATCTGAAAAAGGCCCAAAAGATAAAGCTAAGGATACCTGTCATACCTCTCATAAAGAAAGTAGTAAAGAGAGAGACATAGGTAGAGGTATCTGTGCAAAAGGAAAAAAGGAGGACCCGGTGCACTGGTGTGCACTTCTGCTGCAGGCATGTCACAGGTGCTATTGATTGCCTTGCTGAACTCCTCACTCACCTGCACTATTTAAGGGCCTGCCTGACATCACTTCCCTGTCAGAACAACAGATTTTCTATATCTGCTGATTCGTGTCCTCAAGCTCGCTCGTGTGTTCTGGCTCCCTGTTCCTGGTTGTGTTTCACTACTCAGTTCCAGCTTCTCATCGTGCTACCAGTTACCTTCCGTTGGTTCCTGCCTCTCTCTCTGTGTCCAGCTCCAGTGTCTCACCATTTCTGGTCTCAGCACTGCTGTGTCTCCTGGTTCCAGCACAGCTCTAGTCATATCATCATATCCAGCCTCAGCTGCCGTGCCTCCACTCCCTGTAACTACTGCTCCTGCTCTCCATGGATCGCGCCTCACCATCTCTGTGTCTGTGCGTTTGGTTAGAGGGCTGCAACGTGCCCCTTGCCTGCAGCCAAATCTATCCCCACCATCAGGGGCTCTGGTGAATACCTGGCTTGGGGTTAGACTGGCACTGAGCTCGGTGAGTGACAGGTAGTATGTGAGGATGAATCTAGCTCTTCCCTTTTTTTTAGAGAAGAGCCCTCTCCAACATACAAGTTGGAGATCAGGGAATCGCTTCCAATGTTTGGTACCAAGTGGATCAACAACCAAAAGAAGGAGGGAGTCAGAAGTAGAGGCACAAGAGGAGGAAAGAGGAAATCCCATAAAAATTACCAAATCGATGTGAATATGAAGGGAGTTTTTAATTTATCATCTAGAAATCTAACTGAAGAGGAGAAGAGCCTTCTCATGAAAGGGCTTAAATTTGCCCCATATAATAAACCCTATCTGTTTGATGTATTCATAGATCTGAATAAATATACACGGACTCTATGCAGGAAGAGATTTTTAAGAACAAGATAATCAGGGCCGGTGCTAGGGTGTTCGGTACCTCCCTACCTGTTTAACAATTTGTCACTATAGTTTCTAGAGTATAGTATCCATGTAATCATCATAAAACACAATCACCATCAAAGAAAGCAAATCATAGACGTTACTATACAATACAGGCAGTATTCTAGTCTCCACTATACAAATCTCATTTCATCCTAAAATCTGCAATACAATACAGCCTATATATCTTAGGGACACATACCTTACAGACCTTACCTTAGTGACCGCTATATCATACAGGTCACCTTATAATACAGACTGCATCCTTCTGACCACTGCACAATAAACTCAACATTCTTGTAACCTGAATGCAGTTAATAAAACAGTCAAAAAATGCAATGCAGTTATAAAACAGAAAACATTTGTAACAATAATACAATAGAAGCAAAGCCTTTTAAGCACTACGTTATCCAGTTTGTGTGTGTGTACCATGTATATATATTAATCCAATCTCTCCCCCTTGCATGTACTCCCTCTTATGTGTCTCCAATCTCCCAATATTACCATCATATCTCTGCAGCCCCTCACTATCCCCATCATGTCTTTGCAGTCCCTCAGTATCCCCATCATGTCTCTGCAGCCCCCCAATTTCCCCATTCTGTCTCTTCAGCCCTCAGTATCCCCATCATGTCTCTGTAGCCCTCAGTAACCCCCTTAATTTCTCCTTGCAGACCATCAATTTCCCCGTCACGTCTCTGCAGCCCTACAATTTCCCCATCATGTCTCTGCAGCCCCCAATTTCCCCGTCATATCTCTGCGGCCCTCAGTATCCCCATCATGTCTCTGCAGCCCTCAGTATCCCCATCATGTCTCTGCAGCCCTCAGTATCCCCATAATGTCTCTGCAGCCCATTAATTTCCCCTAATGTCTCTGTAGCCCTCAGTATCCCCATAATGTCTCTGTAGCCCTCAGTATCCCCATAATGTCTCTGTAGCCCTCAGTATCCCCATAATGTCTCTGTAGCCCTCAGTATCCCCATAATGTCTCTGTAGCCCTCAGTATCCCCATAATGTCTCTGTAGCCCTCAGTATCCCCATAATGTCTCTGCAGCCCATTAAAATTCCCCATCATGTCTCTGAAGTCCCCCCCAGTACCCCCATCATGTCTCTGAGGTCCCCCAGTATTCCCCATCATTTGCCTCCAGCCCCTCAATATATCGTCATTATGTGCTTCCAGCCCCCCTCAGCAATCCC
>WWET01001143.1:295238-305816 GCA_011038615.1 Limnodynastes dumerilii | reverse complement strand
TGCCTCCAGTTACCCTCCCTCCCCCCAGTATTCCCCATAATATGCCTCCAATTTCCCGCCTTCCCCATAATACAGTATTCCCCATAATATGCCTCCAGTTCCCCTCCTCCCCCCAGTATTCCCCATAATATGCCTCCAATTTCCCTCCTTCCCTTCCCTACAGTATTCCCCATAATATGCCTCCAATTCCCCTCCCCCCAGTATACCCCATAATATGCCTCCAGTCCCCCAGTACTTACTAACCTGTCTCCTTGCTCCTCCGTTGTTTCTGCACCTCCCCAGAATTCCCCATCATATGCCTTTAGTTCCCCTCCTTCCCTACAGTATTCCCCATAATATGCCTCCAATTCCCCTCCCCCCAGTATACCCCATAATATGCCTCCAGTCCCCCAGTACTTACTAACCTGTCTCCTTGCTCCTCCGTGGCGCTGGTTCTGCAGACAGGAAATGCTCAAGCTGCTGCAGCTGTAAGCAATGCTGTGTAACTACTGCAGCAGCTCATACAGGAACCTCCTGTATGAGCGCTGCCAATCTGTATAGCAGAGGGGGGGATGTCCAGCGCCATGCTGGATAGGCGCCGGACATTCCCCTGCTCCCCTCTATACAGATTGGCAGCGTTCATACAGGAGACTGTATAAACACTGCCAATCTGTATAGCGGGGAGGTTGTACTCTGGATAAAAATGACAGGGAGGCTCTCTCCACTCTTCTATTGTTGAGGGATGAGACTGCTTCTGATGAGGAGCAGAAGTTGCATGATACTAAGGAAATGCCGAATTCTAATAAGGCTTTGCGTAGAAAGTCGGAATTTTATTCCCTTCAGCACAGAGGTCCATTTGTTGAAAGCTTCTACACCACCACCCTTAATGATTTTAGAACTATATGTAAATATTAATATACCAATGAAAGATACTGCCTGCCTAGAAAAGAAAGAGCAGGCTTGAAATCATTAATGGAATCGGAAGATATAGTAATCAAACCCGCTGATAAGGGTGGTGGTGTAGTAGTAATGGATGTTAAATTTTATATTGAAGAATCAATGAGACAGCTCAATAATGAGAAAGTTAAAGAAAGATCCTACTTTAGATTATTTGGTAGAATTTTAGAATTTGGTCAAAAAGGCCCTTGTCAACTCTGTCATTTCTGAGGAAGTGGGGAGGTTCCTACTGGTCATTTATACTTTTTATTTTTTACCCAAGATTCACAAATCGTTGACCTGTCCCCCTGGTCGTCCTATTATTTCTTGAGTTAATTATTTGACTAGTAATTTGTTTAGTTTGTGGATTTTTATTTATAGCCATATGTTTGGAAATTGAGATAATTTTTAAAAGATACAACTGATTTTTGGAATTTTGTGAACAGGATTACTTGGAAGGAAGATTTTCTGATTGTTACCTGTGTTGTGGAGTTTTTGTACTTCAACATTCCACAGGATAAAGGAATTACAACTGTAGATCTTCTTCTCTCCCAAGATTAAAATGTGTCTAATGAGTTTAAATGGTTTATTTTGGATTCTATTGGGTTCATTTTAGAGCACAATGTTTTTTTATTTTTGATTCACAATTTTTTTTACAGACCAGGGGGACAGTGATGGGCACAAGGTTTGACCCGAGTATTGTGGACATCTACATGGGATAATTCGAAGATAATTATATTTATTTATTTTTTATTTATTTATTATATTTATTTTTTGTTTGGCATGGAGATGCTCGATCAGTGGGAAACTTTTTATCCTTCCTAAATGAAAACACATATGGCCTATCTTTTACCATAATGACCATAGAATGAGATTTCTAGACATTGAACTCTTTGTGGAGGGGGGTGAGCTTATTACGAGGACCTATAAAAAAGAGGTAGATTGTCATAATTTCATAAGGTTTGATAGTAATCATAAAAAAAAGTGGATTCAGAATATTAAAAAAAAATCAATTCCTCAAAATGCACAGACACTGGTTAAGGGATGAAGATTTCTTATATCAGTCAACACAGTCACAAGCAATGGCTAAGGCTTTTGAAAATCTGAAATATCCAAAATCCCTACTTACTGGGGCTTTGGAAGAAGTAAAGAAAATCAAAAGACATAGTCTACTAATAAATAAAAAAAATAAGAGGAAAGAATGATTGGAGTATAGGTAAAACCACTTTATATTACTTACGTGTCCAGATTCCTACCTTAAATCTTACGACTTAAATCTTTACTTAGTCATAAAGGGGCTTCCCCCGCCCCAACAACTCATTTTAATTTCAGTAGATACGACCAACGTAATGTGTAAGCCAGCCCCTTTTTCGTACCGGCCGGCGCATGTAGCATAGTTACGTGCGCCTGCCAGTATGCATGCGTAATGACGATGTGCGCATGTGGCGTGCATAATTCCCGTCGGACGGACCTCTGGATCTACCCCAATATCTCTAATGTATAATGGCTCCAAGAGAAACCAAAAGGGTTCTTTAAATATGTGAAACCCAGATGTTTAACTTCTAATTTTGTAAAACTGAAATGTACCGAAATGTACTTCTTTTTTCCTCCACTTCAAATGGTGATGAGTTACAGATAACAAGTTTTATCAATTGTCAGTCGACATATGTCATTTATGTTGTAATATGTTCTCACAGCATACAGTATGTCGACAGAACGACAAGGAGTCTGAATGTACATTTTCTCGACAAAAGAAATGTAGAAAAGGAATGTTTGAGTCATAGTGTTTCGAGACACATGAACCTTTGTAAGGATGGGGATGTCAAACATCTATCAGTTAATGGAATAGAACAAATTAAGTGTACCAAGAGAAGAGGAGATAGATATAGACAGTTATGTAGGAGGGAGGCATCTTGGACGTTTTGTCTAAATATCCTCGCTCTGAATCGGTTAAATTAATTGATACAATTAAATAATGTTTGATCATTAGGAGCCACAGATCCTATTTGCATTTATGAGAATTTTTATAATTTTTTTTATATTTATTATATTATGATTATTATTAATATTTCTTTATTACTTTTTGAGATGTTTGGACTCTATGGAGATATAGGGCCGTATTTAGAGATCCTTTTTTTTTCCGTTTTCCGTGCGTATTTTTAAGTACGTTTCAACTGCGCATGCGTAGTAACTTTTTATACGCTGTTCACATAGACTATATGCGCAGAAGTGCCTCACGGACGGACTTGTGAATCAGACGTGGGTAAATATTCACGGATCTCCCACGGAAAAATACGCACTGAGGAATCTACATAGAAATGGGCGGGGGGCATTTAAATGAAGGGAAGTGGGCGTGATTAAAAAGATACGCACATACGCTCGGAAAAGCCCATGGAAAGTTACAGCTGGTCTATGGTGGCGGAAGTCTCCGTGGGCACGGATTAGCAAGGGGAGTGATTGCGGTTTTGGTGGGTGTTACTTGCTCCGTCCATATGTATATTTGCGGACCAATCGCCAGACGGATCTCTAAAAACGGCCCTATAAGACCTATGTGTATATAGAGTGGCATTGTTCCATATAAAGATTTATGTGTCAAGGAGGAATATAAGGGCATATTTGTTGAAAACAGAAGTTATTGTTGTTAGTGTTTAAATGATGAATATAGACTCTGTTGACATTTATTATAGATATATAAAATGATAATAATTGATTAAGTTATTTTATGATTTGACTTGATATCCTAAATAACCAGCTAAAGTGAAACGCGCAGCTTTGTTTTATTATTTACCAACACTGTGCACCATAACAATTGGATATTGTGGAGAAAGTGACTCACAACTGTATTCATATAAACCAGGTGGATTGGGGAGTGAGGGCAAAGATCTGCATGTGCATGGCCATGTGAACAGTGAGAGCAGCCGAGAGCAGAGACTGGATTACAACTGAGAGCCATTTAGTTCAGTGAGCCCTAGTCTGCACAACATCAAGGGTGCCAAGGGGCTTTCACCTGTATGGAGACTCACCCATAAGCCATCCAGCCATGAGTAAAGTGTTGCTGGCAGCTTTATTTCGGTTAGGAATACTTTTTTTTAAAGACTAGGATGTTGACTGTCATGGGTGGTAGTTGCTAAAATTTAGAAAATAGATTTGAATGTTGTATGTATTGGGTGGTGGTCACTATGGTTCTGTATGTTTCAAGTGGTGGTCACTAGGATGCTCTGTGTTTCAATTATTGGTCACTAGGTTACTGTATGTATTGGGTGGTGGTTACTAGGATGCTGTATGTATTGTGCGGTGGTAACTAGGATGCTGTATGTTTCTGGTGGTGGTCACTTGGGTGGCAGTGACTATCTGCATTGCATTGAGGTCACTATAAATCTCTTTATTGGATTGTGAAATATTAGTCAATAGATGTTGTTTTCTTTTACATAACACACTTATTGGCAATATATAAACCTGCCCCTATATCATTTGCACTGCTTTTATTATATATTTCTTTATTCTGTACTAATCCAATTTACATATTTTTTGATTCTGCCAATAGAGATCTCGCCCACATGTGACCTCTTGCAAAAAATTTTCCAGGGCCACTTTAAGGTCCCAATCTGCCTCTACATATATCCAAATGATGGACGAGGCTCATATAGAACAACTCAGTCAGTAATATGCAACATATAATATTGGTGTAGGCAGGGAACTAATAAGGACTGTCATCCAAGTCCCAGATAACAAATGCATTGTGCCACTGTTTCAGCCCACCGCTGTGGGTAGTTATAGTCAGCATTACTTGAAAAGTATAGAGACTTACAGCACTGGATTTTGTAGGAATGTATCACCATCCTTCATATGGTGACCGCCAGTTGGAGGAGAAAAACAGCACCCGTAACCTGGATGTCAATGTGCACATTGTAGAGGAGCAATCTCTGTCTTGTAAAGAAGCTATAGATGGATTTAGGATGAGCTTCCAGAGCTGAGGCAGACTGTGCTGTGGGTACTAGCAACGTGTTTCATTCCATTGGAACTTTATCAAGGTTTGGTTAGCTTTAAAGGGCCAACAATTCCCTTTCCCGTGTGATTTGCTGCTATAAAGGCGTTTTCAATATAATAATTTGTCCTCTGTTTAACGCTGGAAATAGTCTTTTCTTTTTATAATTTTTATTATGTATTATACTGGAGATTCAGAAACCAAAAGGGGCAGATATAATTCCTGTAGTGAACTGTAATATCTATGAGAATGGTGGAGACATGAGGGAGGGCATGATTTCTGTAGCTTTGTGTATTATATAGGGGATGAAGGACTCTTGAGAGGAAGACATTATGTGTATGGTTAAGCCTTTAAGTTCTAAAATTGTGAACATCACATTGAGGTCCCACTTCTGTTCATTTGAGTATATGTTGGGGAAAATATGTTTACTTTCTTGATCATTGTCTCAGCTCCCTGCAGTTATAAGGCCTGCCAGAGGGGTCACCAGATCCACTCTGGCATTTAACTGCAGTTCCAGATCTCACCTGAGAGGTCATCAGTTCTGCTCTTCTATCATCTGCACCAGAACTCTTGTGCTGATTCCAGCTCATTACAAGGCTCTCCAACACCCGAGTCACCTCCGCACAAACCAGCCTCCCCTTCCAGCCTGGGCTGGTTTATTGTCATCAGTTCCTTGTGCTTGTCTGTCTGTTGATCCAGGACTCATTGCTACTTTAGCCAGCTCTCCATGCATTATCCTCTGTGGATTCCCTTTGTACCTCTGCTCCCTATGTTCACCTCAGGGGCCATAATGATTAAACTCCAGGAAAGGAATAGTTGAGATGTTTCCCATAGCAACCAATGAGACGCTGGCTGACATTTTTTTAGTATGTAATAGGAAAGTGAGAGCTACAATCTGATTGGTTGCTATGGGCAACATCTCCACATTTCTGTTTAGTAAATTTGGACCCAGGATTCTCTCCATGTACCTTTGCATCCTCCATTCTCCTCAGTACTCTCTCTCTCTCTCTCTCTCTCTCTCTCTGTGTATCATTACAGGTCATAGCCTGCCTTTTGGTATTTCCTTGTGGTTCACTATTATTTGTTTATGACTTTCATTGCAGTTTCTGTGTTCTTGTTTATTAAACAACATTCACTGTTACATAGGCCTCCCTGCTTCTTAAACTGGTTCTGGGTACCCATATCCATGACAATCGGTGTCTTTCAATACAAGATATTGTGTGGTGAGATGACTTCTTTGTATTATGATAAATTTTTATGTGAGAAAATTGTAAAAACTCAATAAAACAGTTTATGAGAAAAAAACAACAAATGTGTTTATGAGTCATGATACCACTATTTCTGTGCAGTGATTGTATTTAAACATGTAGGGGTCCGTAAAGTAAATGGGAATTGAACTAAGGTGTATTTTTAGGAATACCTCTGTTCTATCACATCACTGTACAGCTATTATCAAGTTTTAAACAGTTAAAATATGATGATCTATTCATATTCCATGCCTTGCTTGCACAGTCATTTACATTGCTTCATCATTCTTACTGGAAGGAAAGGCTTACACTGGCAGTTATTATTCAGTTAGAGCATAACCTTTACACTAATAGCAAGACTTCTTAATATTTGTTTTTTATTTATGTGTTATGGGTTGTGTGTTCCATAGCTTATTGTCTGTCTATATCATTTTATTGCCTTTGCTTCTTAATGCCAATACCATGTTCTTAAAAATGTAAAAGTTATTTTATTCACTTAAAAATAAACAAATGTTGTGGGGCATTGAGTGGCATCACGTGGCTGCTGAACGGTCGCATATTCAGCACACTATGGGATCTTTTAGTCTATATTGTACTTTGGTAAAACCAGAGCTTTTTTTGTAATAGAACGCACAGGAAAGGAGTTACCTTTTTTTGATGGATTTTCCAAGTTTTAAAAGCTTTAAAAGTTTTGGCGGCAAAATCATTAAAACGGTGCATGCTGGCTGCTTGTGTGTCGAGTCTGATGCATGCGTACTTCGTCCTCGCTGGTTTTGATGGCACTGCTCGGCTTGTATTAATCGTGTGGTCGCACGTGAGTTGATGTGAGTTCCGGCACCTTTTTTCTTACAAAAAAAGCATTGGGTAAAACTTACCTGGCCCTGAGGTCTCCCATAGACTTCCTAGGTGCTGGGGAGAATTCAGACATGTCTCAGACATGAATTCAGACATGTGTCCAGATTTACCAAGCTGTGTGATTTACCAAGCTAACATTCTCTAGAATGCAATAGTTAAATTATCTCTAGAATCTGATTGGTTGCTATGGGCAAACTCTCCACTCTTTCAAAACCCAAAGCTTAGTAAATCTGGATCGTGATGGCTGCGGTTGTTTTTTGTGGCTCAGAAACTGCTTCCCGATGAGGACAGTGTTTCTCAGGCCTGTATCGGCGTGTACACTCTGTGTCCTCATTTTAGTTATACTGTACCTGCTCCTGCCTCATTGGGGAGCTCCTCCACGGATGGGATCTACTTTCTTTTGCCTGTCGGTTCAAGTATACTCTTTCAGAGTGAGGCCGTGCAACAGGTCCTCCCATGCGCCTCCAGACTGCAGTGGTTCCTGGGTATCAGGACTTTAGCTTATCCAGCTCAGTAGGAGGTGAGGCACAGCTTATTTGGCTTTCTCTGCTTTTCATCTAGAAGTTGGTTGGGACTGGGTAATCTCCAATATTTGAAAGTTTATTGGCCTATTTCTGGTCTGAATCCTGGGACTTGAGTAGCCTTTCTCTGCAGACCTGTTAATGCTTCCGATATTACTCCTGGAGTACATGCTGCTCAGCCAATTTCCTCCCTATCACTCAACTACATCTCAGACCCTGCCTCCTGCTCCTTCATAAACTACTGGCTATCCAGAGTTATTGGCAAGTTTGAAAGGTTGACTCCTGTTGCTTTCATCTTTTAGCCCAGCCTGTATTGGTACCAGTATCTGGATATAATAACTTTTGCACTCCCTGCACCCAAGCAGTAACCTAAGCAATCTTTTTTTTTCCCAGTTACAAATCTACCCATGTATTCGCTTTCCTAAAGCTATACCGAACTGCGCTGTTTTAATTATCACTAGCTCTAAATAATATCTTTCTGGGCTTATCAAGTCCACAGCATGCCGCAAAAAAATCCAAAATGCCTGAAGTTTCCAACTCCACTACGCTTTACTTTGCATCTGCTTCTAAAGCAAAGAATGAGGATCTAGAAGCACACCATTCACCATATGCATCTCAGCCAGCTTAAGAAACTAACTTCTACTCCAGCTTTGAGTGCCTCCTCCAAGGCTCCTATCACAGTATGGTCTCTCCATCAAATGTTGATGGCTTTAAGATCAGATATCACCTCAGAGATTTGATCGTCATTTTAAGCTTTTCAAGCTGATATCACTGGGCCAGATCCAGAACAACGCTTGTGAGCGCCAGATCCAGAACAATGCTTGTGAGCGAATTTACACGTGGCAGAGACGTAAAATCGCGTTTTTGTAAGTACTGCGCATGCGCATCATAGAAAATACGTTCCGTAACGTATGTAAATGTGAACGTAAGGGCCATTCACGTATGTGTCACGGAAATACTTACACCCATTTATAATACTTTGCTCCACATGCATTTCTTTCACGGGCAGCTAGAGATACCCTGGGAGGTTACAGCTCTACTCTGACTTCTAAGACGACCACTATTGCGAAACGCAGATAATACCACCCAAGTACCACAGCCCTTCATTCTTCCCACAGGTAAAGCTGCTCAGTAAATATGAAGGTTCCACATACATTGTGTCTTCTGTGGATACAAATGTCAGGCTCCTTAAAGAATAAAGAGTGACTTCCTTTGTACCTTTGTTAGATATTTCAGATGGACTCCTCGTTAAAGTAACTATAGTGTTCTCATATCTAGCCATGTTATTACATTGCTTCAGGGATTTAAGGATAGTTAAGACATATTGCTTTGATATTTTTTTTTATAGCTTACTTCTTGATTTTACTGTACTGTTGTGCACAGGTGGATACTCATTCAGTTAATCTGATTGACACCCCTAAAATGAAGTCCCCTATACTACTTGAATCTGTTGTTGGCAAACTTAACGCTATCATAGATATTTATGTAGAGTAATATACTGCTATAGTTGGTACATAAGCTCAATGGGCCAGATCCAGACCCACGCACGCATTACGTGTATGCAAGGGTCTGTAGGTACGATTGTGTAGCGGGGAGGGCACACCCCCTGAACTCCCTGCTCTCAGTAGAAATCTATTCCTACCTTAAATTTTACGACTAGGTCTGTGGCCCTATGGCTACAGACGTAGTTGTAACAGGGCTTCCCTCGCACAAACACCTCATTTACATGGCTATCTCTGCCTATATGGCGGAGATACGACCATCGTAATTATGTTGTCGTCCCCTTTTTCGTACCGGCCGGCACATGTAAAAAAAGTTACGTAAGCCTGTCGGTACACAATCGTAAGGATGATGTGCTCACATCATAGATGACAGGGGAATTACACACGTGGCATGCGTAGTTCCCCTATCGGCCATTGTTCTAGATCTGGCCCAATGTCTCTTTCCTTTTATTGTTATACTCTCTCCTTTGTTTTGTTCTAATTAGTCCTTTGTTATATAACCCCCCCTTTTTTCTGTACCCCCTTAATGGAAAAAGACTAAGTAAAAACTAGTGATGTATAAATACTACAAATAAACACATGCTGACATTTTAGATATCAATTAGATATTTAGATTTTTTAATAATGTTACAAGCTGAAGGGACATGAGAGAAAATACTTATGAAGACTCATGAGCCTATTAGTAGTCTTCTGGCAATATAGAAACCGTGAATTCAGTTGAAAGTTTTTGCATTAGACTTAAAACCTAGAGTTTTACAATTTTACTACAGTAATTCCATATGTCATATGTTTCATCATTATTCCATATACCATTATAAATATAATTGGATGATAGTTTACTAACTTACTAACCGTATAGATGGCAGTTTTGATTAGGCATAGGGCGGGGCTTTAGACGTGCCCTTAAGCCCCGCCCCCATATCACAACATATAACAACCATGCAATAAACAAAAATTGCAGATGTTGACAATAGCAAACAACTATATTCTAGCTATCACTCCGTAAAATACTCTAGAACAGAGGTTCCCAAACATTCTTACTTCCCTCTTAGGGATTAATAATTTTTGCAATGCATGCCTAAACATTAATAATTACTGAATTGACCTCTTCTTGAAGTGGTAGCTACAGCCTCTCTCTTTTGCAACTCCTCTGTAAGGCCAGTGCCAATCAGCGCACAGGAGTTGCAAGGAGAGAGCATACCTCCCAACTGTCCCGATTTCCGCGGGACAGTCCCGATTTCGGTGCACTGTCCCGCTGTCCCCCCCGTTGTCTTGTTTGTCCCGCTAAGCAGAGAATTTTTTTTTTTTATTTATTTGAGCTGCAATTAGCCAGTTGTCCAGCAGGTGGCGCTGTGACGCTCTGGTAGAGGAGGCTCCGCACGCAGCCAGTATCCAGCATGTCTCCCTTGCTACCACTGCCCTGCTCTGGACTGGTGAGTGGCCTGGGGGCCCCTACCCTATGCTGTGTTTGTCCTATCTGCATGAACTGTGGATAGCTGTGGAGGGATACAGATAGTGAAAGGACCAGGGAGACTAACAGCCATAACAAGGGG
>WWET01001143.1:273790-286864 GCA_011038615.1 Limnodynastes dumerilii | reverse complement strand
TGTATAAATAAAGAGGAAAAAAGTATGAACAGAACTTGCTGTAGGGTGAGGAATATAGAAGCTGCTATTAACCAATATATTCCTAGTACCTTTTAGAAGACTTAGGGACAGATGTACTAAGTTGTAGGTTTTGAAAAGTGGAAATGTTGCCCATAGCAACCAATTAGATTTTAGATGACATTCTCTAAAATGTAAAAAGAAAATGAGAACTAGAATCTGATTGGTTGCTATAGGCAACATCTCCACTTTTCCGAACCTGCAGTTTATAAATCTGACCCTAAGGGTTAATGGCTCTTAGCAGTTGTATAAGTAGCAAAATAGTGTCTGCTTAGATGAATTATGAGTACAAATTTATCAAAATTGTTGGTCCAGTGTGCAGAGGTATTATAGTTAGCCCACATAGATTCTCCACGCACCGTGCCACCTGCCACTCATACAAGTGCTAAGAGCCATTAACATAGGAAAGTGGATGCAAAACATATTTGTACCTATTTGTAGGGCCCTTCTATCTATCTCTCACAACAGATTCCCCCATTTCCCATTTGGGGAAACTTGCTCCCTTAATATGGTAACTGCCCTTTGGTGGGATTCCTCTTCTATGTCTGTCTAGCCAACAAGCCAATTAAGTCACATCCCCTTTCATGCTTCCTGCGAAGCTATGCTCCCTTTTCGAGTTAATGTTTTTTCTTTTCTTTTTTTTATTAAATAATCATTTTGGTGGTGTTTCTGGGCTACCAGAATCCTCTAGTGTGTGGGCCAACGGGTCCCTGACAGTCTAGCTGTGATCTTTCTTACCTTGTGTATAGCTCCAGCAATGGCATGTGAGGACTGTTTCTTCAGCGGGGCTGCATGGGAGCTGCTAATAGGGTGGATTGAATTAAAGGTGAGTGCAGGAGGTATGGTTACTCCATAGCAACTGCACCCCTAGCACCCACTATTGTTGCACCCCTGATATCACTCTTCCCAGAAATTCTGTTTAGTTTTTCTACTCAGCTCAATAAAGTTGTAGTTTTAACTAAATAAAGTCTCCAAAAGCTTGCCTCTATGTTCAGCCCTCCGTAATTGACTGATCAAAATCATGTGATACTTCCTGTCATAGACAGGAAGCAGGAAATACAAGGCTCGAAAAATCAAAATTTTTTGCGAATATGGTTATTTACAGATCCAAATTTGGTGGGTTCCAGTTGCAAACGGCCATAATTTAATAAGGCTGTTATCTCCCAGCCAGTTCCGAACCGGCTGTGAAATTGATTGCTTCTGCCTCGAAGAGGCAAAGCAATCGATCCCCGAAGCACCAAACACAGTGCTCTAAATTGTCAGTATCCTCAACCTGTTCCCTAATCCTTACCCTAACCCTCCCCTTCTATTACCCTAACCCATAGGTGTAAATATGGTGAGTTTTATAGGGCACGTGCCCTGGGCGCCGATGGAAACCCAGGTCCAAGGGGGCACCGTAATTAAATTTTTATTTTTTAGAACAGTATGATAAGGGAGGGGGGTGCATTTTTTTTTATCTGCCCTGGGCTCCATTAACCCTAGTTACAACACTGGCCCCGAGCACTGTTAAATCGGGATCCACACCCTGGCCCTAAGCTCTGGGGGGGTGCCATAGCCGTCAAGGAATGTTTAATATACAAAGCGTGGCCCACTGCAGTACTTCATTGACCCCTGCTGCTATGGAAACAAATACTAACATAATACTCAACTGTCAACCTTTCTTCATTTTGATTGTCAACATTTTAAACCAGACCCACTGCTACTGCTTAACTGTAGCATTATACACAGGACTGTGGCTCTGTGCTATAGGAGGCAGCAACTGTGTATGAGAAGTTGCCAGGGAATAGTATGCTCTTGCCTTGGGAACTTCAATGGTCTCTTGATTATGACACCAAGGTAACAAAAACACATATCACACATAACAAAACAATAAAGTAACCATAACATAAAGAATGACTATAGAATATTATTGTTAAAAAAAAAATCCTGTTTGGTGTTTCTTTTAAAAAACCAGTTACTGTCAGTTTGCATATATAAACAAAGCACAAGCCTTGTCACTGGTAACAATGAAACACAATTTACATTGCTTTATAATATAATCACATTGACTAATACTTAATCATCATTATATCTGCTAGTTAGACCAATAGTGATGGACTGAAATAAAACAAATTCATTTTACAACAAAATAACGACCATGATTAAGCATTAGTTCAGGTACTTGACGTAAAGTTTGACGTGAGTACTCCAAACTCACCTAGATTTAATCAGGCTCATAAAGGAGATTTATCTTCCACATGGCATTAAGGTTCATTGCAAGCATCAGTCTCTGGATTGTATGTGTTCAGTAATTCTTGAACATAGGATTTACATGGTGTGAGGGGGTGAGATGTATTTACGTAAGCTGTACTAGACATCAACTTGTGAAAGGTACTACTTTTGTTGCCTATCCACCAAAAAGCCATTAAACCACCATCTTGTCCATAATCAATAGCAGAAGCAGAATATGACATGCCCCCTAAATTATTAAGGTATATAGTGGTGAATACAGGCAATAATGGAAACTCTTACATAATTCATATAAAAGTTCTCAATATGATCGCCAAAGATTGTATAGTGTTTGTATGTATTTGTATATATATTACTATATTATTGTCTTACCAGTGTATCTCATTAAATGCTCCACAGATGCAAGTACAATGTACCATTCAGGTCTTCTTTCTTTTTGTGTTCTCTGTCTTCTATACAATAAATCCTGTGTGTGTACACTGCAGCAGATACCCTGAGATGTCACACAAATTAGACCTTATAGCCATGAGAGTCCACACTAAGAAGTCATTACTGCCCCGAGAGTCCACACTGAGAAGACCCTACTGCCCTGAGATGTCAAACAAAAAGGACCTTACTGCCTTGAGTGGCCACACTAAGAAACCCTATAAGCGCTTAGAGAGCACACTAAGGACAGTTTAATGCATTAAGGTGCCACACGCATCAAACCACAATGGTCCGGATCCGGATTTACTTAAATGGGGTGTGTACATGAATCCAGCTGTACGAAAGGTTAAACTGCTGAATGTGCAATCTGCCGAGACAGTTGCAGTCACTTGGGTCCTCATGACAGTAGCAACATTATACCATGAAGACTACCACTGTCACTCTGAAGCAACTGGGACACTGGGACAATCAGAAGATATCAGAGAGCATGGGTTCTTTATTTACTCATGCCAATGAAAAATTGAATTTTATAAAATATAAAAGAAAATATAATGAATTGATGGGATGGGGATGTATCTTGGCCATTGGAGATGTGTCATATGCTGTGATATGTATGTCATAATGTGTTATGTAACATAAAGGAACTAATAAACTGCAGCACACAGTTAAACACCTCTTAGCTGAAAATCTTTTTGAGTTTAATAGTTAGAATAAAACTGATGACATCAGTTCAAGCGTTAATCAGAATAGTCAAGCATCACAGATTCCATTAGCTAGATAGTAAAATATAATAGGTGTATTGTATTCAACTGAAAGTAAAGAAACAAGTGTCAAATGCGTTTCCATATCATTAAGGAGGCCGCTTTCACAAAGTTTGCTGGGTTTGCATCACAAACACTATTAATATTACATCAGGAAACAGTTCTGCAGATTGGGGTGGAGTCGGGCAGCAGGGCTGCCACTAGACATTTTGGGGCCCAGGACATGGACCCGTGATGTCATATATAGGCGAGTCACCGTGTACCTGCAGTTATTCACAGCAGGCCAATGTACAAGGAAGAAACTCCTTATTGGCCCGCTGATAATAGCCTAGTACATAGTGATAAATAGCTCTCCAGCAGTAAATATCACCTACTGCTGGAGAGCAAAAGTGAATCTCCCCTCCCTGATGGCAGTCCTGTCATGCAGGACCATGCTGGAGTTAGCGGGACTGGGAAAAGACTTCTGTCAGGCAGGTATGATAGAAGATGAGACTGGCAGTTTAGAACGTATGACATGGAGTTCTGAGTGCTGTTTTACGCTGTCAACCCCTTTCAGCTTTCTTAGAGTGCAGGGGGATTGGCTGCCAGAGGCCTCATAGCAGCCACACACCCTCTACTAATGGCAGTTACCCCATCGGTGGAAGTGCAGCTGGCCTTAAAGGCTTACAGAGGCACCACATCATACTGAAATCTTCTATCTATCTTCTATAATTATAAAACCTTTCATTAAACCTGACTTAATTTTTGTGCCTAAACTTAGGTTAACGAAATTTGCAGTTTATAACTAATCATTAGATTGATAGAACCTCAAGAAGTTTAATGCATGTTATGTGTATGCAAAACCAAAAAAATGTACTCACAGAGGGGCTTATTTATTATCAGGTTTTTATATAACGCCATCAGATTACGTAGCTCTATTCAATTTCACAATCATCGGGCCAGATCCAGACTTAAGTGCTTGTTACGTTTCATCGCTTAGCGAATTTACTATGCACTCCCCTAGGTACTCCCCTCGCTCATTCGTACTTTGGTGATTTTACGTTTCCTAAACCCTATATTATCTTTTCAAAGTGTAAGTACTGACGTACGTAATGGATTCATGTATGTAATGGCCTAACCCGGCCCACACTGTACAATTTAAATGTCCCCCCATGCCTCCAAAGCGTATTTCCGGGTGTCATATGGATGACCCGCCCATTCGTTCGTAGTTACGTTGATGGTACTTACGTTCAGAGTTACTTGGCATAACATCTGCCGTGGGCATTTTACGTCAGCGCCTAGCGTAAAAACGCAAGTGTACTTAGGTCTGGATCTACCCCATTGTAACAAGACGGGGTAGTAACAAACAGACTGGTTAGGAAAAACTTACAATCTATAGAACATTGGGGATTGATATATAGGGGCAAGTGCTATATATACTGTATCATACGAGTGGACCAGCCAGGTTGTATGGTAAAAGTGCTCAGTGCTCTGTATGATCCAGTCACACAGCAGTGCCAGCAACAAAACTTAGGGCGAATTTAGTATGAAAAGAGAAAGTGTTCAAATTTGTATTAATCATGTAACAGAGAGGAAACTGGATAACAAACTATTTGTAAATAGGGTTGACAAATGCTAAGAAGTGGGTTAAGGAAAAGTGAAAGATCTTGGGCAAGATTGTGAAGTTGGTGGATTTTGTGCAAGAGTGCTCAGTAGGGAGATAAAGGTGCTCGGGGTTAGAAGCCTGAGAAGAAATGAGAGACTGAAAGTAGGATTGTTTGGCACTGTCCAGAGCATCTCTAAGTGATAAGTGTTGGTGTAAGTTAAAAAGTCATGGGGAGAACAAGATGTGTGCCAACAACGTTCTACTTTGTGGGATAGTTTTCTAAGGTTTCATGTGTCCTTAGTGCCTTGGCTGATGTTTAAGTCATCAAGGTACATGAGGGGTAGTTGGAGTGACTTCAAGAGCAGCTGCCAGGGTTTCATTAAGGTGAGATACGGCCATATCAGGAGAGTGGAAATTAGGAACTAAAGAGAGAAGTGTTGCACAGATTGAGAAAACTGATTTATATTATTGGCATTAAGATTTCTATGGGTGTGAGACATTTTTGTAGAATTAGACTGCAAAGGAGTAGAGTTGGTGGTAGAAAGTTTTCAGGTGATAAGGTGATAGTCTGAGAGAAAGTGAGGATAGTTATTAAGATAAAAGACTGAGCATAGTTTAGAGAATTCAAGATCAATGCAATTACAACCCTTATGTGTGGAAGAATCACTCCACTGGGAGAGCCCAAGAGATGAGGTTAGAGAAAAAAGCTTTGCGGAATGAGGTGATGAAGGATTGTTAATGGGGATGTTAAAGTCACCTAGAATAATGGTAGGTATGTCAGAGGATAAGAAGTGAAGGAGCCACGCAGAGAAGTGTTGTATAAATTGTTGGCAAGATGCGTTTGGATAGATCACAGCCACATGCAGAGAGAAGGGTTTGAAAATGTAAATGGTATGTACTTCAAAGGATGTGAAAGTAAGTGAAGAGACATTGGGTGGAACTGTGAAGGTTGAGGTTGTTGGAGAGGAAGAGGTCATGAATGGAGGTCAGTTTGTTGCAGACAGAGCATGTATTCCATAGGCCACATTTTTGGGATTTTGGGAGTGATGGGAGACAGTAGATGTGTTTGAGGTTTGCTGAGTTTCTAGAATGTCCTAAATGCGAATGATTTGTATGAGAGATACAAGGAAGACCAGGATTTAGAGATATATCACCAACTAATAGAAGAAGAGAAAGATATAGAAGAGGATTTTGTGATCTAGGAGCAGTCATATTGTGGTGACCATTAGAGGATATTATAGATATACATTTGAGGTAGGAAAAGTCATGTATGTTAATGAGTGGATTGTAGAGTAGAGCAGGCCCAATATAGATGGAGGGATGTGAAGAAGAGGGAGTAAGGGATGCTGTGATGTAGAAAGAAATGCTGTGTAAGGGAAAGAAAAACATCAGTATGGAAAGCATTGCTGACTGGAATAGAATATGATGGTAAACATTGAATTGATGAATAATTAGAAGTTCATGGATTTAGTGGATCCACTAACAGGATTAGAGATTAAAATTAGAAGACATAATGACAAGCAGTAATTAGCAGGATGGGTTACAATGAGTCCAGCAGGGTGTGTCCAAGATGTTTCCAGAGATGTTTAAAGTTTGTTAGTCTTTTAAGTCACAGGTCTGGAATTGTTGCTGTCCTTGTGTGGCGTTATGTGCACGTGGCTGGTTTTCACATATGCAAGCAACGTTTAGACATGCGTATGTCCAGAAATCATGCATAGCAATTGCATGTGATGCTGCTTTGTATGCATTCTGGACCTGATTCAGTCTTAAGAAAGTGCTTAAAATAAGAGAGGAAAGTCACTCCTGGGCTAAACCATGCTGACTGCAGGGGAGTCATATTTCATCTGTCGCAAACAGTATTAGAAATGAGAGGTGATGTTTCCTATCCCAAGTCTAAATAACAGTATAATAGTAAAACCGGTCAGTATCTGTGTGCAGTAAGTAATTCAAACATATATCTCGGCATGCAAAGAATACAATTTTCTTGACTCCCCCTGAAATCTGCATGGTGTAGCCCAGGAGTTACTTTCCTCTCTTATTTCAAGCACTTTTTTAAGTCTGAATCAGGCCCTCTGGACCTAAATTAGAGAGATACGGGGTGTTTTTACATTAAAATGTAAACATAATCCTCACTGTACACACAAATTGCACACTTATTTTATCAGTAAAAATATAATTACACATTGGATGCAGAATCCCTACAAAACCGCTTTTCTGCACAAGCAACATAAAAGCGTAAAATGAGCAATTTGTAATATATGCAATGAGATCCAACAACCAAGAGATAGGCTTCCTTTACAATCTCTGTTGTTCATCTGATGCTCTGCAAAATGGGATACATTTCCTTAACAAAAATGCAATTTCTAATATACAAACAGCCAAAAGCTAATTTTTGCAAATCTGTATTTTCAAAATAGCACTAATTAGAAGATTTTACTAAATAATAGGTAAATATGCGGAATACATTTTTCAGTATACTTACCCATTCATTCATTCTGAAATCACTGCAGACCCGTCGCACCAGACCGGACAAACTTTGAAAAGTTTGGAGTCTATGGAGAGTTTTAGGGTTAGGCTATGGGTAGGAGAATCTTGGGGTTAGGCTGCACGAAGGGGAGTCTCAGGGTCAGGCTGCTGGGAAGGGAGTCTTACGGTCAGGCTGCAAGGAAGGAAGTCTTATGGTCAGGCTGCAGGTAAGGGAGTCTTAGGGTCAGGCTGCAGGGAAGGGAGTTTCAGGGTTAGGCTGCTGGGAAGAGAGTCTCAGGGTTAGGCTGCTGGGAAAGGAGTCTTAGGTTCTGGCTACAGGGATGGAAGACTTATGGTCAGGCTGCAGGAAAGGAAGACTTATGGTCAGGCTGCAGGGAAGGGAGTCTTAGGGTCAGGCTGCAGGGAAGGGAGTCTTAGGGTCAGGCTTCAGGGAAGGGAGTCTCTGGGTCAGGGTGCAGGGAAGGGAGTCTTAGGCTCAGGCTTAGGGGAAGACAGGGTAATGGTAATGGAAAGGGAGGGTTATGGTGTAAATTCTCCTCGGATCCTCTGGATCTTGGATTGTTTGTCCTCAAGAGAAATCGATACTAGAGCCAATTCAAATTTGGCTTTTATAAAACGACCCTTATAGAATGGGCCATTCTCGCTGCCGACCCACACCCTGCAAAACAACCCTCATACTCTGTAAATAGGACTGGTTTTCCCACAATGCAACCTAGGCATCGACATCTGGCCCTGCCGATCAAACCAGTCCTATTTTACTAAATCAGCACCGCTCGCAGCTTTGAGAGCAGCAGTGGATCCGGTCCTAAGTGATTGCTCTTTTAGTTATTGATCTGTCCCTTAGATGGGATTGTATCTACTTTTTATGAGGATTGCTAATGACGATTCTTGGCGGCTCTTCATGCTTCCTATGCAATATCATATTTAACATTTTCCATCTACCTAGTTACATTTTGGAGACAAAACGATTTTAACAGGTGATCTGCCATTTTGCGTTGTGTAAGATTAATTATTTTTTATAAGGATTGCTAATTGCCGAATTTTGATGTTTTTATTCTGCACATCCAGCGCAACTTTAAAGCTTACATTTATGTGCATATATTTATAGGACATTTAGTGATCTTTTAGAATTTGTTATATGTTATTACAGGCATGCTCTAAGCTGCACGATGTGTACCCGGAATGGCACATTGCACAGTTTCACACTATTTCACAGATATTATCCCATAGATGTGCAAGATAAAATATGTGATGTTCAGATACCATAATAGACAGAAATAGATGCACTTCATGCTTATTCCCGTGAATAGAATCTGCCTATTAGAATTTGTGTTTGCCATCTATGCTATATCCAATAAAAGAAAGTGCTTGAAATAAATCCCAAGCACCAAACCAGCGCTCAGTTGGAAAACAACACTATTGTGTTTAATACCCAAGAACAAAATTAATAGGAAAATACTCGAGCAGCAACTCTGGGGGTGACTAGTCCCCTCTAAAAGAAAAAATGTATATATACAAAGAGTTGCGCTATGGAATTTGTCCAAAAATAAATTTATTAAAATGTCCAAAAATAAATTTATTAAAATGTACCAAATATCAATAAAATATAGATATACAAGATCTATAGATTTAGCTATAAACTATAACTATAAATAAACATAAACAATGTATTAGTATAAAAATATGCACAGCTTATATTGAGGTAATATTTCTCACATTACACTTGTCGACAGGATTTGTAGAAATTAGAAATATATTGTATTCAGTGGCGCACCCAGGGGAGGTTTCTGGTTGCCCAGAAACCCCCCCAGAAAAATGAGCAAAAAATGGGGAAAAATAAAAATGGGCGTGGCTTTGCGGGTGCCGCGAAATGGGCGTGGCTTAGTGGTCATGTGATCTGGACTGACATGGATGAAGATGGTCCTGGCCTGTGCTGCATTAGGAAAGCAGGTGGGAATGGTGAAACAGTGCTTATGCACTGACACAGGCTCTGTGCATTGTGTAATGTGCTTGTGCTCTATTAATGCATTGTATACTGCTATTACTATTAGATCTGTTCCTTCAATATAAAACCATGGTTGCCTACTTTTGCAAATGGATATCAGGGAGATTGTAGGAGCACTATCAAGGTGCTGCACCAAAGGGGTGTGTCCTGTAGCACCAAAGAGGCGTGTCCTGTGAATAGCTCTACCCAAAAGTGTATCTAGCACTGCCAGGAAAACTATTTTACAATAAAAATGTCAGTATTTACTGATTATTAAATTGTCAGAATATATCAGAACAGGACTTGTTACAGCCAATAACCAAAGCAATTCCTTAATGTAGAATTTTTATTATTTTCAAATATACATTATAAACGTCCTGCTTTCACAGAGAACATTACTGGATGTCTTACATGTCCTGGCAGTAAGATAGTACGACTATATTATCAGTAGCTCTTCACAATTTTACATACCTAAACCTCTGCCAAATTACAGTCTAATTCCCTAACAAACACACACACACACACACACACACACATACACACGCTAGGGGTGATTTTTAAAGCTTGGGCAGGACGCGGCGGAGCTTATTTGCCGCGTTTTTGGGCTCCATAACGTTTGCAGCTATGATAATATACCCCACATGTATTACACGCATTGGAAACCCCCCTTTCAAAATCCTGCGTTAGCCACTGGTATTGTTGCCCTTTATAATCCAGACAAACTGATCTCCTATATCAGCCACAGACCAATTGAGATATACAAGGTGCACTGATGTATAGTTGTAAATTCTGTGTATATTTCAATCATGGGCTCCAATATTATAAAGAATAGTCAGTAGCAATTCCACTTTCTACTAACACAATGTATCATGATGTTGGCTGACACTTATAGTATACTGATTTCCACAGTATAATTCTAACGTTCTGTGTAGATAGTAATTGAGGCAAAATGTTGCCTTCCTGTGTCTGTGGTAATGCAGGTTGGTTACATAAACTGTGGTGTCTGAGTAGATGTAATATCTCCATAGTATACTCACAGTTGAGCTCTTCTGGGTCAGCCGAATAAAGATCCACAGGTTATACTCCCAGGACAGCTATTACTGATATGCCATGTAGATTTCCACTTATTACCTCACACTATACGGAGGTCTGCGGTCCTCCCGACGGACGCCGCTCCGGCAGTCTCTCATGGGGAAATCCTATGCAGACAGGTAATGTGGGCGGGTTTCAGCGCTGTATATTTTCCTGGGGAGCTCCCTAGTTGGTATTGGCATAGACAGAAGATACGGAGTGCAAATATCCCAGTGTAGGTATGGTTTTCCCACGGTCTTAGTAGCCAGAATATCGTGAGGAGAATCAGTTGATCGCTGTGCTTGTCCTAATCACCTTAACGCGTTTCTCCTGTACTCAGGTTTCATCAGAATATGTAAAATAGGTGCACTTCATGCTTAATAGGGCTACCTTAACTAAGCGTGTGTACTCTCCCTCTTAAGAAGGAAACTAAGTCCCTCCCACTTCTACCTAAACACTCCCCGAGGCGGTATTAGGCCGCCTCTTTCTAACTAAACTACCTAACTGGTACATAGATTACAGAAATTACCTACAACGCATGCGTAGTAGGTCATTTCGGTAATCTACGCACCTAAGAAGCACCTTCTTAGGTGTAAATATGGCCTAATAACGTTACACTCAAGAGCACAGCATAGCAGCACACCTGACTGCTAGAGAACAACAAATGGGACCTATCAGAAGGGCCTGATTGAACTGACGTCAGTCTGCCTTTAAGTTTATTGGGCCTGATCCAGACCTACGCTGGTGTGCGTAGCGTATTATCGCCGAACGTACCACCGATGCACGGCAATAGGCACTCCCCTTGCTCGTACCTATTTTAGCTTCCATATACTCGGCAAACCCTACCATAACTTTTGTGTTCGTTCCCGCGGCCGTCCGTACGTTCATTGCTTATGAACGACGCTTAGCACGCCCATACTGTACAATTTAAATGGCTCCCCCCGCCTATATTTCTTAACTTCAGCGTCCATACGAACTTCATAATATAAACATGCCCCTCGTCGGTAAAAACGCAAAGTACTATATAAGTATATACTCGAGTATAAGCCGAATTTTTTAGCACATTTTTTGTGCTGAAACAGCCCCCCTCGGCTTATACTCGAGTGCTAAAAAAAACTTTTTTTTAAAAATCCTACATTTAACTTACCATTGCGGTCCCTCCGGCGGTACCTGCGTCTGTGTCTGGCTCTCTTCCCCGCAGCTCTGTCTCCGGCTGTCTCCCCGCGGTGCGTGCTGCACAATGACGTTGTGGTGACCTTAGGTCACCCAACGTCATTGTGTAGCGCCCCCGGTGGCTTGTGTTTTTTTTTTTTTAATATGAGGCACTGGTGGCATGTATTGTATTTATTTGTGGGGACATGTGAAGGCTTTTTTATTTTTATGTAGCGGGCACAGTTTTTGTTTTTTAAAAGACTAAATGGCCATGGTATGTTTTTTAAACAGGGCATGCTGCCGATAGTAGTTCTACAAGCGCTAGCATGCCCTGTCATTCATGGGCATGCTTGCGCCTGTAGTTCTACTACCTGCAGTATGCCCTGTCGGCCGGGAGTTATTTATTTTTTTTACACATAGGCTGCGGCGGTGGGGCAGCCGGGGGAAGGGGTTAATTTTTAACTAAACAGGGTTTGTTTGTTTTTTACCTTTTTTTTTAAGCTCCGGTGCACTGCCGCATCCAGCGGACTGGTGTGCACGGGCATTGCCCCCCTCTCCATGTGGCACGGGAGTGGGCGGTAAAGTGATTCTTAATCTTGCGCCCGCGGGCGGTCTGCCCCGAAAACCCCACATAGGCTGCGTTGATGTAGGAGGATCAGGGTCACTGTCAGATGTATTAGGTCCACTTGAAGGACTTGAAGGACTTACAATACATACCTATTGACTATGTTCCTAAATTGTCTAGAGGTGGTGATCGTGACAATCGTTTACTGCAGCGTGAATGCTGGTGGATATCCAAATTGAACTCTCTGGCTCCCATTGGACTCAATTAACAATTGGGACTTAGCTGTTTTTGTGAGAGTTCTGCCTTGTATTTTCTAATTTGCTGTAATCTGTATGCTCGTTTTGTATAGTAGGAATATTGCTTTGACTGTTGTTATATGAGCCTTATGGGATTATGCCTCTCTTTGCTTGTCTATTTAAATATTAATGTGATTTTTCTTTCAGCACCACCGTTGCAAGCACTTTGCACACTAGCCAATGATCTCTAGGGCCATGCGGGCCATTTTTCTGACAGTGAGTAGACAACACAAAAAGTTGTCTCCCGGTGCATCCCCAGTGTGAAGCCTGTGTAGGTGTGCGCATGGTGGTGAGTACATATCTTTCTTTCTCTCTCTCTCTCTCTCTCTCTCTGTATCGCTCTCTCTGTATCTCTCTCTCTCTGTATCTCTCTCTGTATCTCTGTCTCTCTGTGTCTCTGTCTCTCTGTCTCTCTCTGTATATGTCTCTCTCTCTCTCTCTCTGTATCTCTCTCTGTATCT
>WWET01001143.1:234168-248827 GCA_011038615.1 Limnodynastes dumerilii | reverse complement strand
GGGATGTATATAATATACTGAGTTTACACTGTGAGTATAGAAAGCTGTGAGGGGGATGTATATAATATACTGAGTTTACACTGTGAGTATAGAAAGCTGTGAGGGGGATGTATATAATATACTGAGTTTACATTGTGAGTATAGAAAGCTGTGAGGGGGATGTATATAATATACTTGGTTTACACTGTGAGTATAGAAAGCTGTGAGGGGGATGTATATAATATACTGAGTTTACACTGTGAGTATAGAAAGCTGTGAGGGGGATGTGTAAAATATACCGAGTTTACACTGTGGAGAAGTGTATATAGTATACTGGGATTACACTGTAGGGATGGAAAGCTGTGAGGGAGATGTGTATATAATATATCGGGATTACACTGTATAATATACTTACTATACTGAGTTTACACTGTGAATAAAATCCATAGCCTTCAAACGGGGATAGAGGTGGTTGCAGAGATGTACTAGATTGTGACAGGGGTAGCACAGATTTATACACCTATTGGAGCTCTGTTTTTTTTTTCAGATTAAAACTACTACAGTTACCATCAAAATCCTGTGTCATAGCAATTTGTTCCTAAACCATGTCTTGGAATGGAGAAAAAGTTTTTAAATACTGTATGGTTAAGTCTATAATGCCGACCTGAACAGCACACATACAAGAAATGTTAAGCGCTGTGTTAAGCTGCCAGCCGCTGTCCTGCAGCAATGTTTATAACTGGCACAGACCACACTGTGATAGGAGCATGGTCACATGATATTGGCGCATGTCTAGTTCTCATTCTACAGCTCTGTCCCCTTAAAAGTCACATAGTCACATGACACCACTACGCAGAACAGGAGTACTTGCCTCAAGTATTTGACTGAAATGCACAAAGCTGTCCTAAATAAGATACTAATACAACACCCTTCAAATAAGCAAAGACCAAATCTCTTTAATGTAATTTAATGTAAAGGTGCTTGTTCGTCTTTCTTAAAAGTAAATAAATGAAAATTGTGGGCTGTTGGTGTAGAGTATTTATTTATTATAGAGTATACACCCTTGGACTTCACAAGAAAAGCTTGTAAAGATAATTACAAAGAGAAAATAAGTGCTTGGACCTAGTCTTAGTGCTGCTCATTAAAAATATATAATGATTTCACCTGCACAGCTGTGTGCTCTGAGCCTTTACACTGTGCGTGAAAGATTATTAGGACAGCAAGCTGTCACTAGTGCCCGGGGTGTATACACATAGTAGTTTTTCTTGTAGTAGACATTCCCTTAACTATAATTAAATAATGACATCTTTTTCCACGGTGCGGTGTAGGATGCTGGCCCTTGACATGACTTGCAAAATTAAAGTCGTTTTTTTTCTCTCTTACTGGTAGTGAATCTGTCTCGTTGTGCTAGATAAGTGACTGCTCTTACTTTTCACATTCTTTCTGCTGAGTCACTATGAAAACAAGTCCTACAAGTACCACGAATTTGGGGTTCTTTTTTTTTGGAATTTTTAGTACTTAGAAAAGGAATGTATTGGAAGTCAACAGAAATGATGACTAGGGAGGGGATACGAAGGCTTATAACATAAACAAGCTTCTAATGAGTGCTCATTTATGTTTCTGCATATACTTCAATATCATATAATATCATTTGGCTTTTTATGTCATCTACCGCATCTACCTTTATTTATATAAACCAAAAGTCTAACATATGTTCTGCTGATTAATATACATTATCAAAAACGTTATGGTAACATTTCTGAAAATAACTTGTGAAATGAGGACGTATTATTAATCTGTAAATATCTGTGTTTGTCACATAGAGCAAATGCCATAAAAGTATGCCACAAGATATTCCCTTTGACTATACTACTGTATCTCTCACATTATAGTTTGGTTGCCCTGTCTTACAGTACGTGTTGAAGAATGGACTGGTTTTAGACCTTTGCTGATGCTGTGCTCTGAGCTCTGAATGCAATGACAGCAGAGATTCCACTTCTATGCAGTACAAGACTATCACACATCATATGGGGACAGTGCTGACATTAGCCCTCATTACTGTAGAATTACCATACCTCCCCTTCGCATCTTGCAGACACGCTGCCACTATCACTTACATTACGGAAGTCTGGATCCTGAGAATGCAAATCCATAATAAAAGTGCATTGTGTGTGCATATTTCTAAAGTCTCAATGCAGTCTAATAATATTACACAAGCCATGTTGTGCATCTACATATCCTACAGAAGAAACCACATTTGGGAAGATTGTTTCTGAGCATTCTCCACAGACAGCATAGATGACTGGTTTTTGAGGCCCCCAAAAATATTCTTGCAGTTGGCCAGACCAATGTGGCAATATTGCAAGAGGAAATAAAGAGGTCACTGTCAATTATGATCCATCACAGCAGGAAAATGACTACTATGTGATCTAGTCACACAGCCTCCTTTACCCTATTTAATGTATTACTCGAGCATTGGTTTCTATATAGTGACTGTGTCAGAGTTGCATAGAAAGGAATAAATCTGCACTTCAGCAAAACCATGTTGAAATGCAGGTTAAAAGGAAAGCTGAGGCAACAATTAGAGCTGGTCTGTGTTTGTGTGCTATAAAACAAAGTATTTTCCATGTTTACAGAATGAATTAAGTTGGCCCTTCTTATGTATTCAATCCATTAGTGGTTGCCCTTGGAGTTGTGGACCTGTAAGTCATGATCCTTTTCCTGCCACAATTCTCACTATGCTGTAGATTAGAATATTTACTTCCATCCTGCTCTCTTCGGGTCGGGTCGCTAGCTGCTGACGTAAAATCGCCCATTGGTATTTACTGCACATGCGCTGGGCAGATGTTACCCCACGTAACTCTGAACGTACGTACCAGCCACGTATCAACAGCGTAACTACGCACAAAGGGGCGTGACAGCCATACGACACCCGTAATTACGCCTCGTAGGCGGGGTAAGGCATTTAAATCGTACAGGAAGGGGCGTGCTTAGGCAGTTAGGTACGTGAGGCCTATACGTACGTCAGTAGTTATGCTTTGAAAAGATAAGGTAGGGCCAAAGTACACACATGCGAGGGGAGTAACTAGGGGAATGCATAGAAAGTTAGCTAGCGTAAATACCCTACGCGATTAAACGTAACAATCGCTTAGGTCTGGATATACTTCTTGGTCTTGAGATGCACATAAACTTTTTCCAGCATCAAGATGTAAACATTATCACCAAAATATTTCTTTGAGTGGGGATTACAATGCAGCAATGAACCGTTCCTCCCTTCAAATGATTGCTTTGTGTGACAGGTTTGACATACGAGAATTGTAGTATATATCTTTATAATGTAGACATTACATAGAGACTTTCACTGTCTTTACGTCAGCACTATGGGCTGGACCCAGACAAACTACAAGGAGGTGGTTTCTCCAGTCACTAGGACTGGATAACGTCCCATTTTGGTAAGCGGCACATTCGCTATCTGTCCTGGTAAATATATACCAACAGCAGGCAGGACAGAGCAGAATGTGGGAGTGGAGCAGAATGTGGGAGTGCTTGCGCACTGTCGGACCTGAGGGGGGAGGTATGTAGATTGTACCACCGCCATAGATTGTACCACCGCCATCATTTTACATGGGGATGATGCAGAAATCTTAAGGTAGGGATGAACTAATTATAAAAAAAAGTTTGGTCTACAGGTGACAAATGTAATGTATAAAAAACTATCTATGTTATATTTTGTTATACTAAACCTGATTAATATTGTATACATATATCTGTAAAAAAAATTAAATAAAAAAAAAAAAAGTTTTATTGAATATTTAAAGAAGAAAGCTGTTTGTTTGGTGTGTAAACAAACATTGAAACTATCTCCAATACCAGACAAAGTTGGTAGATAGATAGATAGATGTACATATCTCCAAAGCTTTAATTCATAAACTCTTTTCCAGTGATGTTTGCACTAGTGCTGCATGTAGAGTGTTCCATATCAGTGGATAAGACTTAACTTGATGAAAAACTTTAGAAAACGTAACTTTCCTTTGTAAAAGAATCATTGCCTATTTCAACAAAAGTCAGTACATATGTCGCTGAATGTTTACCCAGCAAACCGTTTTGTTATGGTAATCACAACTTCTTGGCTTAAGTCATTTGAATTGCTGTGACTGGGTTTTGTCTTATTCAGGTGTCCAAGTATTAGTATTACACTTTGATTCTGTTATGTATTGTATTTATCCAGTAAAAGCCACCAACACAGACTGGAGAGGAGCAGTAATAATTGGGATAAATCAGGATACTGGTGTTCAAGGACAGGTTGGACTATGGCTCTTATTCTTGGCGCCCTGGTAAAATTTATTTATGAAACTCGCACCTGTGTTTTATATAAACTATTGAAAGATATGAGCTTGTCTTCAGACGTAGAATTGCACACTTGCCTTTAGACATGATCCATGCCCCTTCTTCAGCTCATGTTTTTATGATTACTGTTAATGATCCCACTAGGATAATTACTCACCTAGGGCTGGATTTAGACAGATATCCAATTTGGATACTCTCAAATCCCTAGTAAAAGCTTTGACAGGAGAGTCATTCCACTTAAGGTCTGGTTGGGTCAGGAATTGATTAATGTCCGATATCAGGTGGTGTGGGGCTTTCTAATACACTCAGCATTTATAGATCCATAGCTTGAAAATTGTCTATATAGATTTGAACAAGCTCCAACCTCTGGTGTAACATCTACAGATGCCTATATCTGTAATAGAAGGCATCAGTAGTTTAATCAAACTGTATAGGCATCAATAGCATAATCAAACTCCATGTCTGCCTCTTTATTATTTGTCCAGCCTCCATGTCTGCCCCTTATAATGTCCAGCCTCCATGTCTGCCCCTTATAATGTCCAGCCTCCATGTTTGCCCCTTATAATGTCCAGCCTCCATGTCTGCCCCTTTTAATGTCCAGCCTCAATGTCTGCCCCCTAATACCAGTGGGGGCAGACATACTGTTGCCAGTTCCTGCCTCCAATGTCTGCCCCCGAATGCCAATGCCAGCCTCCATCTGCCCCCATAATGCCACTGCCTGCCTCCAATGTCTGCCTCCATAATGCCAGTGCCTGCCTCCAATGTCTGCCCCATAATACCTGTGCCAGTCTCCATCTGCCCCTATAATGCCAGCACCTGCCTCCAATGTCTGCCCCATCTGCCCCCTAATGCCAGTGCCAACCTCCATCTGCCCCATAATGCCAGTGCCTACCTCCAATGTCTGCCCCCTAATACCAGTGCCAGCCTCCATCTGCCCCCATAATGCCAATTTCTGCCTCCAATGTCTGCCCGCAGCCTCCATCTGCCCCAGTTATATACCAGTGTGCCTGCCTCCTTGTCTGCCCCCAATTGTCAACCTCCATCTGCCCATATTATATGCAAGTGCCTGCAGCCTCCAATGATTCTCCCCAACCTCCATCTGCCCTAATTATATGCCAGTGTGGCTGCCTCCTTGTCTGCCCCCAATTGTCAGCCCCCATTCTGTCCCCGTATGCCATGCCAGACCCTTTTTATGAACTTTCTTACCTTTGAATTCTTCTTTCCTCCGCGGCGCTGCCACTGCTGCTCATCGTCGTCTCTCCGGCAGTGTCTGGTCTGCGGTCATGTGACAACCTGCTAATACAGGGCTCCCATTGGAGCCCTGTATTAGCCGTTCTGCATGTGACCACAGACGTGTTCTGCGCTATGAAGAGCTCTGCCGCATAAAGCGTCAAGGCTTAAAAAAAAAAAATTGTCCAGTGAGTCTGATCTCTCGGGACAAGCTGGGAGGTGGGCGGGACTGTCCCGCTGAAATTGGGACAGTTGGGAGCTCTGAGGTTTCCATGCTGTCACCATTTTACGTCTTAAGGAAGAGTCCTGCTATTGTAAACTCGTACATGAAAGGGGAGTGGCCTCCCTTCACCCCGCACGGGGACTCAGGATCTGGGGATCCGGCTTTACCATGCGGCTGCCACTGTCACAGAATGCTGTATGCTAGACTTTGCAGACCTGATTCAGAGACTGAAAATAAGTGAGGAAAGTTACTCCTGGGATAAGCCATGTTGATTGCAGGGGAGTCATATTTCATCTGTTGCAAACAGTATCAGAGTTGAAAGGTGGCATTTCCTCGCCCAAGTCTAAATAACAATGTAAAAGTAAAGCTGGTCAGTATCTGTGTGCAGTAAGCAAAAGCAAAGATATTTCCCTGCATGCACAGAATACAATTAACTTGACTCCCCCTTAAATCAACATGGTTTTGCCCAGGTGTAACTTTCCTCTCTTATTTTCAATCTCTAAAGCAGGTCCTGCATGCCTAAAAATCACATTCTTTTGTGTGCATATTTCACCAACCACTATATGAGGCAAAGAGAAGGGTAAAACAATTGGACTAAAAAGCAATACTGATATTAATGATCTGTTCTTAGTAGTGGTTTTATGAATACAAGAGCAAAAGATCATTTATGTTGTGAAGGATTTATTTTATCCAATCAGTTCTTCCTACATTAAACATTTGATATGTCTTCTACACTGTCAAGTCAGAGATATACCATCCCTAACTCTGCTCATCATATTGTAATCAAGATCTGCGCATGTTTTGGGCTCATAGTAGTAGATTTGTCACCATTGTTATATTACACACACAAACTGATCTTTGAATCTCTCATTTATTGAAAATGTTCTTTCCAAAAGAAGTAATAAAACACAGCCCTAGTTTGAGAGGTTTGCAGAATGGGAAGATGCAGTTTGGAGACAAGTAGAATGTTTTACTTGAGTTATCAGTTTGTTATATTATCAGCCTGAGATAGTGGAACAGTTTGTTTTCTTCGTAAGCTTTTTCTAGGAACCTGTGGTTCTGTTTTTGTGTCATTCTGATCAAGATGACAGATTCTCTACCGCAGTACTTACTCCATTTAAACTAACACAACTTTTAAATTAAGATATGTCTTACATATATATAATGTTACTTCTACAACCTCTGATTGTTGTTATTATTATTATTATTATTATTATTATTATTATTATTTTAATCACTGAAGTATTTTTTATTTTTGTATTAAAGACATCATTTTTTTATTGTTTAGTTTTGTTCTGTGTATACCAGCAGTTCCCATAGCTTGCTCTTTTGCACCCTGCCATGGGTTATGTGGAGCCCAGGAAATGCAGGGAGAGAGGTTGTGCTTTGATGATGTGACTTAAGATCACATCAGTGTGGTTACCCATTAAGTTAGTGCACCACTAAAAGGGAGAGGCAAACTCTAAGGTACTAATATGCTATGAATGTAAATTTTTCATTGCATGAAAAATCATTAGTCAAAATTCAATATATAAGTTTTGTCTTTGAGTTTTTGTGTATTATCTTTGCAAATAATTTATTGAGTTTTTAAGTGCTGACCTTAATACTTTTTAAGTTTTTGGACCTAACTATATAAAAAAACATTGTGTTTTTTTTTTTTTGTTGGCTTAGGGGCATCTTATTGAGACACTTAAGCTAGGTACACACTTGTTCAATCTTCTTCAGATCCAATGCCAGTCCAGACTGTCTTAACAATTCTACAGCTAACCAAGGTCGTAGATACCACACACAATCCATGATACACATTTGTCCAATCTTACAGCAGACCTCTGACTTGCAACTGCAGTGATGATCTGCTCAAGCAATCCCTCACTGTATACACTCTTCCAGCCTTCGCCAGACCAAACTCAAAGGCTGTGCTGCATGACATCAGAATCGTGAGAAGATTTGGCAGCTCTGGGGTTAAAGAAAAATTCCTGGACTTGCAGGATAGTAGGCTAATACTTCTATAAATTATATTGCTAGTTTTTATTAACCCTGACTAAAGAATGCATCAGCATAGTTGTTGTCATCGGTGCTCTATTCTGTTCCAAACCATTTTTATTATTAACACTTTATATAATGCCACATATTGTCCGCAGAGCTTTACAGAGAACATTAGACATTCACATCAGTCCCTGTCCCATTGGAGCTACACACACATACACATACACACACACACACACACCCCACACCCTGTGTCCCTAACACACACACACACACACACACACTCACACACTCCGCAGCCAATTCACCTAATATGTTTTTGAGAAGAAACTGGAGCACCCAGAGGAAACCCACACAGACACAGGAGAACATACAATCTCTACATAGATAAGGCCTAGTCCGAGAATCGAACTCATGACCTCAGTGCTGTATGCTCAAGTGCTACTCACTATAGGAAAAGTACCAGGAGGTAATTGGTGGGCTTCGTATGTAGAGGAAATAGATTCACAGTAGCACTTTTTATTGTCAATACATGCAAAATAGAAATTAAAGGTTATTCTTTCCCATGATGCTTGCTGTGATTCACCTGGAGAATCTGCTTTCGTTTGCAAATACTATTTGTCTTGGAAAATATGTAAACGTTTGTTTAACCCAGCAAAAGCTCACTAGATGTTTTTTCATTTGCGTTTTCACATCCTGCTGTTGTCCTAACTTCTGATTGTAAATATTACTTTGTTTCAATAAGAACTATTCAGATCAAGCACTAAAATAAAACAATGGATTGGTAATCCTGGAAGCTGTGGTCTGGAGTACTGGAAGTTAGGTTACAAAGCAGAAATTTTCTAGGTTAGAATAATAAACTGTGCAATCTGAAAGGTTTATACAGCCGATTCTGTAAAAGAATTTAGATGTAGCTGCAGTAAATTTTCCCATGTGAAGAGCTGTTTTGTAAAAGAAAATACATTTTACTATGGACTGATGGAAATGTGCATATTTTTTGCTTTGACTAATGACTCTGTGAAATCACACAATTCTTATTAAATAATTTAGCAAAACTCCTTATGGTGACTACAGAAGTTGGCACTTGGTGATCATGGGACAGATCCTAAACTACATACGCTAGCGATTTTACGCTAGCCGCTGTCGCTGATTTGTATTTACTGTGCATGCACGCACCAGATGTTTTGACACGTAATGCTGAACGTACGTACCATCAGCGTAACTACGAACCAGTTACACTCTCCGGTCCAAGAGTCTAATTACCGCAAATGGGACTTCCGAAAGTTCATTTTCGAAAGTCCCATTTTCAAACAGTTTTTTAGTGAATGGGTGAGTATGCCGTTTGGCATACTTTACCAATTCACTTTTGCAATTACTGTATTCTTCCGCCATCTACGATATCCCTCCGCCGCACCACCATCGCTGCTATCGCCGGACCAGGAACAGGTGAGTAAACTATGTGTGCGGGTTAAGGTTAAGGTTAGGCTAAGGCTGCAGGGGAGGGAAGGTTAGGGTCAGGCTGCAGGGGAGGGAAGGTTAGGGTCAGTCTGCAGGGGAGGGAGGGTTAGGGTCAGGCTGCAGGGGAGGGAGGATTAGGGTCAGGCTGTGGTAGATGGAGGGTTAGGGCCAGTTTGCAGAGGAGGCTGCAGGGGAGGGTGGGTTAGGGTCAGGCTCCCAGGAAAGGAGGGTTAGGGTAGTAAGAGAGGAGGTTAGAATTAGGGAAGGGACTATTTTTCCTTACCTTTTAGCTGAACGGAGCTTTCAGAGCTCCGTGGATCAATAGCTATGCCTCATCGAGGCATGGCAATTGAATTCCCAGCCAGTTCGCAACTGGCTGGGGAGGAATGGCCGATTCGATAATTGGTCATTCGACCCGAAGCTACGCGTTCTAACATAACTAGCCCGTAGGTCTGGATCTACCCCAATGTACCTGTACATGTCTTTATCATTGTGATTATTTACCATTTGTATTCACTTCTGGTTTTCAATAAGATCTCCAGTGTATACCCAGCTTGTACATTTTTCTGCTGCTTATTGTGCAGATCACATGTTAAACGACAGTTTTCACCGATGTGTTACCAGTGTGTAATATCCGCCAATGTTATAGTATTGTGTGAAACAGCATCTGATCACTTCCTGCTTTAGATCTAGATTGTGGGCATGGACACACTGAAGCAGGGGGTTGTGGGAGAGAAAAACACAGGTATGCCAGTAAATTGAATGTCATGTGTATATCATGTGTATATCCAACTTTATTCTCAACCCAAAGCAAATCTGAGAGCTGTTGTGTTTTTGGAGTGTGGGAGGAAACCCATGGAGACACGGCGAGAACATACAAACTCCACATAGATAAGGCCAAATCAGGGAATCAAACTCAGGACCTTAGCACTGTGTGACACAAGTGTTACTCGCTGAGCCATCGTGCTGCCCTCTTACCATAACATAATACATTACTGTATATATGCAGATGTATGTAAAACACATTCTCTGTTAGATACAGAGACTCTGAACCAATGAAAAACATAATAAATAACAGAAATGCAAATGTGAGTGTTCCTTGAACTTGCTCCTAAAATGTACCCTGGGAAATAAAGATCATTTTAAATCTGTAATATAATATGGGTGTGGTCCTGTTCATTGCAAGAGCAGAAATGTAAGCAACATGCTAATTTAATAGGCACTGGCCAGCACATGGAAAATCACTTATGTTGAGAAGAAATTCAATTTGATGCCACCACACAAGGTCTGATTGGACTGGCTGTGACCAGCTGATACCCATTCACAAATAAAGATACATATTGCAGACCTGGAAGCACTTAATGTACTTTAATAGTATTTTATCACTTGAATTTTAAAGAATATAATATGCTATAACTCCTGTCTCTAGCAAATATGTTATAGTGATTTATTCCACATAAGTCATTAAGAGGTTCATCAGTAAATAAAACATAGGGGTAGATCCAGACCTAAGTGCTTTATATGTGTCATCGCTTAGCGTATTTACGCTTGCGTACTTTCTAAGCACTCCCCTAAACACTACCCTCGCATGTACGCACTTTGGCCATTTTACGCTTCCCAAACTCTACCTTAACTTTACACAGCATAACTACTGACGTATGTATGGGCCTCACATACCTAACTAACAAAAAAGAAGGGTTGTAACAGTCCCTTGCCCCGTTTGGTAAATGGAGTGTATCGGTATATGCCACGTGCTAGTGGCTCCCGGTATTATTCTGCCTCCTTCGGCTCTGACTGTGTGATGATGTAGAACTCCATCGTAAGCTGGGTACACACTGGAGGGTTATCTGACAATTATTGTGCAGACCACACGATCACCAGATTGCCCAGACATCTTATCACCTTACGTTCGTGATGCCCCATGATTCTGCAGAATCATCAGAAACTATTGTTTGACGTGATTTGATATTTAGGAGCTCTTCATTTTTCCAATGAGCGGTCACAATGTCTGGTGATAACTTCAGTATGTACTGACACAAGATCTTCAGAGTAACGATTCCCATTCATATTTCTGCATAGGACTGCCCTGTGGGAGTGCATGTCATTGCAGCAAATATTTATTTGAACATTTTGTAAATGATCCACAGTAAAATAGAGAGCAGTGAGTGCGGTGGAATCGTTAAGCGGGGCAGGGCTTAAAATAGTTACTGCTACAGTATATGGCAGGATGTTGGATCTTTAGTAAAAACTTTCGTTGTGTGCCCAGCTTTACTGAAACGTTTAACACAATGAAATGTGTGGATCATGTGTCCCTTTCCTGACATAGGTGCTATAATGGGTTTGGAATAGCTTCCAATCTTAAGGAAGGGACCTATTATATACATGTACATTCAAGGGGAGCGGCCTCCCCATGCTGGGACAAGTAGGATACTAACTAGCAGGGATCTAACTTCGCATCTTGGACTGGATCCCAAGATCTAATTCTCATACGAGCAGATCCATTCACATATGAATTGCACCTTTAACCACTTCCTTTGCACGGAGAAGCTTCAAATGCCCAGGGCATTCCTTCATTCTTCTAACTCCTGCATAAATAAAATGATGGCAGCTTGGATGAAAGACTTGATTTATTTCTATTGAGAACATTTTTTAGTTTCTATTTCTTTGTTTCGGAATGTGATATTTATGTGGATTTTCGTTTCTTGAACACGTTTTTACCTTTGTGTTTTTTGACATGAAATAGCACTTGTCTGAACTAAAAGTTACAGGTTATATGACCAGTTTTTGAGCATTTTTAACATTAAAATTAAACTATATAAAAACCTTTAAACCTAAAGAATCGCCCAGTACAGTTTCTCTATTTCTATATACTTTAACGGTGTTCTTGGGAAGCCCATAACACAGTACATGCTAGTGGCTGCATCAAAGGTATAACACAGTACATGCTAGTGGCTGCATCAAAGGCATAAAACAGTACATGCTAGTGGTTGCATCAAAGGCATAACACAGTATATGCTAATGGCTGCATCAAAGGCATAACACAGTACATGCTAGTGGCTGCATCAAAAGCATAACACAGTACATGCTAGTGGCTGCATCAAAGGCATAACACAGTACATGCTAGTGGCAGTACATGCTAGTGGCTGCATCAAAGGCATAACACAGTACATGCTAGTGGCTGCATCAAAGGGTTTTACATAGACAGCGCAGTTCTAACACTATCTGAATCACCAGAGGGTACACCTATAAATGTGCATTATAATGTCATTCCTCTGATTGCTGGATTGATCACTATGCATTCAAATCAACATAATACAGATCAGATAAATGATATGTCATCCTCAGATATATTATGACATGCTCCATTATACCTCTACAGTATGCATCTTGTTGCACCTTTATTCTGCAACTCCATTTCATAATATTATCCAATAATTCGTTTACATCAGACTGCAGGGCTAAAGAATTCCTAAATAACTATTGAGCCAAGAGTCTTTCTTGTATCAGTGTACATTGTAACATACTAAACCAGTTCTTTACTGTAGACCTGATAGCAAGTGGTTGCATTCTCACAGCACTGACACACTACTCTTAGCAGCACAAAAGGCTGACTATAGCAGCTTGTCACACCTACACATCAGCTGTCTCACTGCCCTTCTCAACCCATCCCTCCCCATGTTGTTTCTACTAGCAATCATGCAGCAATATTACTTTAATAGGAGAAGGTGTCTTTCTATTTCTCTGATTACATGTCTGTAACTGCTTGTTTGTATGACTTGATCAAGGTCTTTTTTTATTAGTAGTTGCAGAAAGCAAAGTTTATCTTCTACAGAAAAATAAAACATTAATGTGCACTCTGTAAATTGTAAGATGGTTGTACTTATTTGTTTAGTTTGTTTGGCTGCTTTCCCTAACTCTGAACCAGCTGATACTTACATTTTCATCCTGATCGCGCATGGAGGCCAAAGTGTGTTCTGCCTCTGCACGTCTACAAGAGCAGGTTCTGTTGAACTAGGGTCACTCCTTGAGCCCCGATCACCAGAACCTAATGCAATGATGCTGATAAAACCAATGCATTCTGCTAAATCACTAGCCATCACAGCCACAAGCACAACTGGCTCAGGGAGCAGGTCAGGGCTACTGTGATTGGTTACAGCCAAGGTTTTAGATCTATACAATCTGTTAAAAGTAATCACCTAGGTCTCTAGTTTATGCTACACATTGATAGCTACAATCTGATTGGATATTATGGCCAATATCCTCTTTCTAAAATGTGTTAATTGTACCACTTGAGTCTGCCCTTGTCTTATACCAATAGCTACAGGACGGTGAGAACACACAGATACCAGAGTGAATAGATTGCTGAGTGGAGCTTGGTATGTTATATATAATTAAAAGCCAATTACTGGACTATTAATCCACCTTCAGGTTAATTAGGTTAACATCACTTCTAGCCATTTTATGACAGTCAGCCTGCCAAATGAAGGTATTATCTAAGTTTTTGAGTGAGCACCATTATGGGTTAAGCAGTTTCCTTAATATATCTAGTCTACGTTTGGTTGCACTACCCTTTATAACATAAATTAGCAGAAGTATTATGGTTAGAATAAACACTGACTAACGTCACTTAAGTCATGTTGCAGATGTGCCCAGATACATTATTCTCCACCGGAAAATCAAATTAAACAAAAGATGGACACATATGTGACTCGCATTACACTCGGAAGGGGAGGAAGGGAAGGCAATTACAGCAAAATATTTGAATTAGTTAAGACTACACCTTCAGATAGATACTGGGCGAAGACGTCAATCAGGGAGTGGACAGAGTGATCTTTTAACCTCCTACTAGTATTGGGCGTAATGTTTTCTGTCGAGGTCTCAGGGAAGAGGAGTCAAAACTGGACAGTCTGCTGGCTGACTCATACAGGAAGAATGCCTGCATACATGACTCATTGTAATCTGCCTGCTAAATAGCATTCAGCAACTTTAGGGCTTCCATAATACACCCTGTCCTCCACCCATAGTAAGATAAAAATGCATTTAAAACACAAGTGCAAAGACAGGAAGCCTGAGTGTTTATTACAAGGTCAGCTGCACATAAGGGAAAAGTGTATAAAATAAATATTTCACATCTGGATGGCAAAAAAAAAAGTTGAACTTTCCAGAGTGCTGATAACACTTTAGGCAGGTTTTGTAGGCCTTGTCCATTTACAGATTCTTTGTTAGAGAACAGCTGGATTATTGCAGTCTCAGACATGATCTACAGGACAGACTACGGCCAGTACTGTCTGAATAATCCCCCCAGCTAAAGTTGATATTTAAAGAATTCTTAGCCTCAGAAATATTTCATTTTACCCCGAAAAACCCAGACACATTGCTTAAAAAATTAAGATTTAATATCTTGGCTTTTTTTCCCAGTTATTATATATATATATA
>WWET01001143.1:220917-232878 GCA_011038615.1 Limnodynastes dumerilii | reverse complement strand
TGTTAATTTTATTCCTTGTATGCAGGGACAATACTTTCCTTTTACTTGCTGCACATAGATTTACTTTATCTTTTAACTGTTATTTAGACTTGGGCTAGGAAACATTCACCTCTCAACACTACTAATGTTTCCAGCAGTTGAAATGTGCCTCCCCTGCACAGGTGCATGGTTTTCCCAGGTGTAACTTCACCTGTTTTCCTTATACCGTGTATTTGAAACACTTAGGGCCCGATTCAATTTGCCGCAATGGCAGGATAAAGCTTGCGGTGCACTTTTTCCCGGCATTTACAGTAGCAAAAATTTGCAGATCTCTGTGGGGCGCGCATAAAAATCAACAAATAAAAATTTGCGGAATTAGCTTTGGACCTCAAATAATGCGGGTGTGAAGCTAATTAAGTCGGGCCCATAAAGGTGGAAGTCTGGATCCAGCTCATTATGTAGATTTTAGACCTTGTAAGTCACAACCATGCAATCTATCATATGCCAGCTCTAAGTTTAGGTACAAGAAACAGGATTTTACATCTAAAGTGTTTAATATACTTATGTGATTACAGATGAAATAATGGCCATGTGAATTATCCACTGTGAACCCAGCATTTACTCAGCTGGTTGACCAGGAGGGAGTTCTCCGTTTAGGGAAGCTGACAGCTAGTGTCAATGTAGAGAGCAAGTAAAAGAAACCAGATAATACATTGTCCTCTGGGTTAGTTGCAGATATGTTTTAGTTTTGTAGACCTTTGAGTTTAGTGCTTCTCAAAAGCCACATCCCATAATAACTAAAATAATTGCTAATAGAGAACTAAAAGCTGAAATAACAAAGCATGTCATCTACGTCTGCTGTGAAATCTAGTGTGAATCCACGAAACTGTACATTGTTTTGTCACCTGCAATACAGGACATTATAAATGGAGTCGGGTGCAGCACAGTGCCACAGTGGCTCACATTGCTAGCCCATTGGTCATGGATTTAATCAATATTATGTGTGGTTGTATCTACTTCTAGAACTAGAGCATAAATGGCTGAGCACGGCGAAAGCATATAGCGAGCCCAACCTATAGATAGTTTCGCATAGTCCTTTTTTAACGTAATCTACATATCTTTATCTTATGTAGATTGTGCATTTACGCAATCTACGTAAGAAAAAGATACGTAGATTACGTTAAAAATGACTATGCATGCACAGTAGTAAAAATCGCTAAACACCGGACGTATATGTTATACGTCCGGTACTCTGAATACGGTCCATTGGTAGGTATCCTGCCAGTGCCCAAATGTAATTCTGATTGATATGTAAAATGTTTTATGTGTGCACGCAGCATAGTGTATTGTTAGTGGGGTTTAGCACTGTGCATGCACAGAAGACAAATGCATCAGTAAGAAATGTATGTATTTGCAAGCATTACAGATATTAATCAGGTTTTTCTCAAATCTAGCTAAAATATAACTCCTTATCACTTGCTAATTGTGTATGTTTTGCTTGACCACTTTTAACCACAAAATGTAGCAAAAACTTTATCTGCTTGTAAAACACAATTGGATAAATGAGTTTAGAGTATACCATTTTGGAAGAAAATATACATGTTCATAAGCATTGTGTGGTTTCAGTGTGGAGTCACATTTTAGTACTCACTGGCGTTAAAGAATTTTAAAGAATTTGATGTCTTTTTTCAGTCCCTTCAATGGCTAAATTAACTGAACTGCACAAACTTTTGACACTTAGAAAACTCCTTGTAAATAAGGGACTGCTCCTTAATGATATACTATAGTCTGGTGCAGGGCACGTTTGGACTGCGGAGATGAACATGCTTCGAACATTTTGATGAAAGTAAAATGTACAAGGTTTTTGCATACTCTTAAATAATGTTTGTGTCAGTGTCTGTTTGTATAGGCTCTTGCAAGGCTTTTTATGACTTGAGGATTATTGTCATTGCATATGCAATCGTGAAGTTATTTGTCAGTGACTGTCTGCAGTATGAACTTGCTTAAAGTCATTTATATACAACTATAAAGAAAAACGTAAAGTATTTCATGACACCACTGTGTGGAAATACTCAAAAGCTTGAGAAATTTCACATGAATTCATGAAGTCAATAGACTCCACCAGCAAATTAGCATTCTTTTAATACTTTCGTATGTCTATCAACCTGTACTGTTTGTGGGCGTAGAAGAGGGAAATATGTAAGGATGGAATTCCATTTATGCAAAAAAAAAAAAAATGTCTAAACTAAAAAAAGAAGCTATTGATAATGTCTGATATATGGGCATTTTTTCCCCATAGTGGGTGCACTCAGGTAAGACACTTAGCCTCAGTATTTCCATTGCCTTCCTACTGCACAGAGGCTAATTTCCAGATCTAACTTCCTCATTGCCTCCTATAAACTTCCCTTCACATTTGTATAGACATTTTTTTGGACTTCCCTTTAGTGAGTTTATCAATATCAGTGAGTGTGAGGCATTGCCTCAGCCTTTTTTACATTGGTTGCTTTGTTCTTGGTCAGTTTGCGATCTATTTGTAATCTGAACCCCCTGATGACATGCTCACAAACCACTCACGCGCAATTGTGAGAGATACAGGCCCGAATGTACAGTAAGGGCTTGCTCATGCAATTGCAGCTAATCCAGTACTGACTGCAGACATCCAGGGGGCTGATACTCCATAGTCTGTTTTGGGTGTGGGTTCAGAGGAAAAAAAGGCCCTATTTCGATAGGACCGTTCTCTCCCAGCCAGTTTCAAACTGGGATTTCGATTGCATATGCCACGAAGTGGCATAGCAATCGATCCACGGAGCACCGAACTTTCGGTGCTCCGAAAGGTAAAGCAAAATACTGCCCCAACTGTTTCCCTAACACTAACCCTAACCCTCCCCTCCATTACCCTAACCCTAACCCTTCTCTGCAGCCTGACCCTAACCCTTCCCTGCAGCCTGACCCTAACCCTCCCTTCCCTGCAGCCTAACCCTAACCCACCATCTCCCGCAGCCTGACCCTAACCCTCCCCTCCATTACCCTAATCCCACAGCCTGACCCTAACCCTCCCTTCCCCGCAGCCTGACCCTAATTCTGGAGAGGTTACTCACCTTTCCCGTGGTGCGGGTCCTGTGGTAGCGGTGGCGTTTAACCCTAACCCTAACCCTTCTCTGCAGTCTGACCCTATCCCTTCCCTGCAGCCTGCCCCTCACCCCCCCTTCCCTGCAGCCTAACCATAACCCACCATCTCCCGCAGCCTGACCCTAACCCTCCCTCCCCTGCAGCCTGACCCTAACCCTCCCGCCTCTGCAGCCTGACCCTAACCCTGGAGAGGTTACTCACTTTTTCTGTGGTCCGGTCCTGCGGTAGTGGCGACGGCAGCGTTTCCGTAACGGAATGGGTGAGTTTGCCGGTCGGATGTCCCTATTTCGGAAATCATTCTTTCTAACCGGGGACTGCAACCGCCTGTTTTGGACTATTGTGTTAGTATTTCATACTTCAAACACAAAACAAAGTTTATGGAATCGCTGCTTGAGCATTTTGTATAAATAGTAAAATGACTGTATAGTAAAATGACTACATAAATAAAATTGGAGCTAGATTCACTTTTGGATGTAGTTTAGTGCATTTGCATCGTTACTGAAGGGCTCCTACTAATCACAGTTTTGCTACAAATGTACGTGACACTCAATGCATACTGGTTGTAGATTTAGATCAGATCTATTTGTTGATCTAGATCAGATCTAGCTTTTGTTTTCTAATTGAACCTGTCTGTGGCCACTTCAATTAGAGATTGATAAACAGTATGTGAAATATCCAAGTACATTTTGTGTACAAATCTCTGTTTAAGTGTCAGCAGTACCATGAGAAACAATGTGTTGCGTGTTAATATATGTGTAGGAATGTGAGTTTCAGTTGCTGTGGTAAATAAAGTTGGAGTATTTGTAGAAAATAGAGTGAATCCCCAAAGTGGTTGAACTGCATTATTTAAATGGCTTAAAATACTGTATATATAACACAAGGCAACTCTCTATAAAACAAACACAAATGAAACATCACTTACATAGTTTTGTAGGCGGCATAGTTTTAAAATCTTTTAAAATAACACTTTATGTTGTCATCTTACCGTGTTTTCATGTTACCATGTTTACTGTATCTATCATGGGTCACTTGCAGTGGTTGAAGTGGACATTCAGAAGTATTGGTATGACATTATCAAGTAGTGGTACAGAAACAGAAAATTATAGAGTGAATGATGATTTATAGCTTGTCCTTAATTCAGTTGGAGAAGTGACAGAATGGCATATCACTGTATAACAGCTTACTTTGAGCACTGGCTAGTTCTTAAGTTGCTAATTAATGTAATTATATCGCTAAGCTATGGTTACATATGGATCCTCAGTCGCAAGGCTTCTGTATCAAAGCGTTCGAGGGTCCACACTGCTAACCCATACCCTCTAACATTTTTTTACGGGAAAATCGGTACACATGGGGGCGTGTCCATGAAGGGGGTGTGGCTTGTCCAGAGAAGGGGCGGGGCTTTAATCTATTTTTATTTTACACCTAATTGTATGAGCTTAGAACTCACAGGAGAGGGTCCTGTCACTATAGCAGTGCTATAGTAGTCTATCCCTGCATCTCTGCTATAGTGATCAGATGTTTCAGGGCTAGAAGGTGAGTATAGGGGAGAGGGAACTGCTGGGTCAGAATCCGGTACAAGAGCCATTTTAGCCGGTATAGACCACTAAAAAAAGTTACTGTCCCTGCTAAATAGGTACAGTTGGAGGGTATGCTAACCACTTAACAAGAACTTCCAACAGCCTTTGCCTACCTTAAGTTTACACACTCCTGCTAACATAAGATAGCAGTTTGTATACTTTGAATAGTACATAGAGCTGGGGAATGCTCATACTTACTATGGTAATGGTCATTTTCAAATGAAAATGACCTTTTTCACATAAAAAAGTCAACTATGTTTATTAAATAGACTAGTCTGGATGACATCCTAAATATCATACTGGATAGACACATTCTAGGTTTAATGACCCTTTAAACAGCAAGGAGGTTAAAGTAATATTTTTTTCATTTTTCTCCTTTTATAACCTATTTCTCACTCTTAATAGTCAGTTGTCTGTATCATCCTTGCAGCTTCATTTTGCCCAATTTCCTGTTTTTGCCTTTTTTTTTTCTTTTCTTCACAATATACCATCATGTGAGCTGGCCGTTAGATAATGTTGTTTGACTGTTTTGGGTTTGTGGTATTACTAATGTGACATGAGAAGGCATGTTTCATGTCATTGTGTGCTGCTTGCATGGCTTTTATGAGATAACACGCTTGGTTAGTTTAGGCCAGACCAGGGACTATTAAAGAGGAAATACTACTTAAAGGGGCAGTTTGAGTAAATAAGTTATCTCTCTTTCCTATTTCAATACATATCTATTCCTCATATTCTGTACATTCGTATGGGCATATCATGCTGACAGGGTAGAATATTTGTGTTTCCATATTTGCTTGTTGATCATTTTTATTTTGAAGAAGATATCATGTGTTCAGCCAGCCGAGATCCTAACGGATGTGGTTCAGTGGTAACCTTTGGCCAATACACTGCATTTACTGCAATCTAATTGACTGGGAACAATTTAAAGTACTCATCAGGAAAATACAAGTAGCAGATATCTTGTATGGTTAATAATAAAAGACCGAATCCTGACCTCTGTGCGTTTACTGCACGCACTAAGGTCTGCCTGTCCGCATGGAAGAGGGGAGTGTATTCCCCTGTCACCCCCCTCTCTCGTGCTAATTTTAGGTCACTTACGCTGTCATAAGGCAACCTTAAGTCACCCGTGTGGATTAGTGGTTCATACGACCACTGATCCAGTCTAAAGTCATAAAATAATAATAATATTATGGACCAAAAGTGTAAACACTCTCCTCACAATATTGTACCTAGGTCACCAATGAAAATCCTAGTGCACCAATACAAGTCAATTGTATTGCATCCAATATTATATGCTATATGTAAGCAAAGCTTGTATTGGAGATCCAGTAGAATGTTTGCCCTGAAACCAGAAAGTGAATAATAAAATAAACTATGGTATATCTTAACGCGCATTTTATGAGCAGGGATTTGCAAAGGTTTGGAGCTGTACATAATAGTCCAGATCCAGACTTAAGTTCCCTGTAAGTACAATCATGTAGCGTAGTTACACTATAGTAATATAATGCACTCCCCTTGAATGCATGTAATTTAGCTGATTTACTAGTTCCAAAACCTTACTTTTTCCATGGGTAACAGCGTTCGCACTTATCGGCTTGTTATACGTAACTGCCTAAACCTGCCCATCCTGTACACTTTAAATGCCTCCTCCACCTACATTATGTATTTTCTGCTAGCAAAGGAGTGACACACTCCTTCATACATATTTACACACTTGTTATGTGCGATCAGAGTTACGAGTTGTAACATCTGCCGTGCTAATGCGCAGAACGTACAAACAGCCAAAGTTACGCATGCAGCATGCATAAATCCGCTGTCGTACTTAGGTCTGGATCTACCCCAATGTGTTTCCCAAGTTGCTGCATATAGTAATGGTGGGATAGACAATCTTAGTGAAATACAACCGGATCCAGACTTCTGAAAAGTTCTGTGTGTGAGCACGTCAGAGCGTCGCTATCGGAACTCATCCGCCTGATCCAGTGATCCAATTTTTTTTTATCCAATGGATTGGTGAGGACGGGAGTAATTGTAAGAGGTCGCCCTCCTCCTTATCCAGACTTCCAAACTGTCACAATTTTAAGTGAAGTGGATCGGAAAAGTTATGGTAGGCAGGGGTTGAGCTACCATAGATGCAACAGGTGCAGTGGCGCCAGGGCGCATGCTGATATAAGGGCCCACAGCTGTCATCACTGCACCACCGAAGCTCTCCAGCCTGTTACCTGGGATATTATCGGGGCCAAAGTATATTTTTTGCACCTGGGCCCACAACTCGCTAGTTCCGCCTCTGATGGTAAGGGTCTGGGATCAGAAGTCTGTGCAAGTGAGGGAAGTGGCCAATGTCTATAATATTAAGTATTGTGATTAAGTTTCTTTTATGTATGCCCCAGTTGAACATCACAAACCACTATATTTCCAGATTTCTTTAGATGAATGCACTTCTTGTATTGGTACTGTAACTTCCCCTTTAAATGAACCGTCTTTAGAATGAAATACTTTTTCCTGAGGGGTCAAAAGAAGAGGATGTTGTATCCTATCCTAAAAGCCACCTGCATGTCTTCTGACCACTTCCTCTGCAGTCAGCTGCGTTTTCAACAAGACCCTTAAGTCGAGGGCAACTGTGCTGTTCTTTAACTTGTATAAAAGCTTCAAGGCTTACACATGTATGTTGGACACTTTCCATGAATGCTATTAGTTCTGAAAGCTTATTTCATTTTGTCAGATAGTGAATTCTAAGTTCTTCAAAAACATCTGTTCAGATTCTGGTATTCAGTCTAATTGTGCATGGTAATTCAGCCTGTCATGTCGAACATGGCATTGTGTGAATTTATATTGAATATCCACTAACTTCATATTACGTGGATGTTTAATGATTGTTAGCTTTTTCGTTTTATTTTTATTTATTCATAAGGTTGCAGAACAAAGGCAAAATGTTTCAGTTGTGCAGAGTCAGCTTAAACAGACGGCAAAGATTCTGCCGAGGAATGTTAGAAGAAATTAAACCTCAATTTTTTTATTAAAATGTGGAAGAAAACAAGGGAGAACAAAGAGGGGGGGGGCTGTTTGTCAATTGTATGAGATCATTGGGCCTGATCCAGAGCTACGCTGGCCCGCTGTCCGTAAGTACGGCCAGAGTAGCTCTGGTGTACTCCCCCGTCACTCCCCCTGCGTGAGCGTAGTTACACACAGTTACGCCGGCTGAAGGCTACCCTAACAGCCCTCCCCTCCTAATTAGCCTCCCTGCCCGCCCCTAATTTGGATATCCATAATATCCAAAATATGCCCGGCGCATGCGCAGAACAACATTTCTGCCGTTCTTACGCATACGGCCGCCGTAAAAACGACGGTGGCCTTAGGGCTGGATCAGCCCCATTGAGCTTGATCCAGACTTAAGAAGGAGCTTGAAATTTAGGACCTGATTCACACTTAAGAATCTTCTTAAAATAAGAGCTTAAAGTCACACCTGGGCTAAACCATGTTGATTGCAGGGGGAGTCATATTTCATCTGTTGCAAACAGTATTAGAGTTGAGAGGTGATGTTTTCTATCCCAAGTCTAAATAACAGTGTGATAGTAAAGCTGGTCAGTATCTGTGTGCAGTAAGCAATTCAAAGATATATCCCTGCATGCAAAGAACACAATTAAATTAATTCCCCCTGCAATCAACATGGTTTTGCAAAGGAGTGACTTTAAGTTCTTATTTTAAGAAGATTCTTAAGTATGAATCAGGTCCTAAGAGAGGAAAGTTACTCCTGGGCATTTCATCTGTTGCAAACAGTATTAGAGTTGAGAGGTGATTTTTCCTATCCCAAGTCTAAATAACAGTGTGATAGTAAAGCTGGTCAGTATCTGTGTGCAGTAAGCAATTCATTGATATATCCCTGCATGCAAACAATACAATTAACTTGACTCCCCTGAAATACACATGGTTTAGCCCAGGAGTAACTTTCCTCTCTAATTTAAAGCTCCTTCTTAAGTCTGGATCCATCCCATTATCTTATTTATTTGCAAAAGTACATAAAGTTGATTAGGTGGGATTATTGCGTTCTGTATAAGAAAAAAAAATCTTTTTAATAGTGGGGTGTATGACCTCTTTTTGTTGGGGCACTACAGTAGGATCTAAAAAGACTGGAGGCACAACAGTGGGGCAAAAAAGGACCGAGGCCACTAGCAGGACTGTGGACTGTTTTACTACACAGGGAATTTGTATCCGTTTATAACATTAAGGAGTATGGGTGCCTTTTTCATACCATATATAATTATATATTATTATGTACAATATATTTGAATTGCATGAAAATGACAAGAATCCTAGCCAAATGTGAAATTTGGGGTTGTAACGGTAGTTTCCTGCGCATTCCCTGTGTTTTCTTTTGTGCTGTGCGATATCTGCTTGGAACCTTGGATCTATTATAGTGACTTTTTTTGCTAGTGTAGACTGATGTGTTTCCCAGCCTTAGGCATGTATTCAGAGTACCGGACGTATAACATATATGTCTGGAGTTTAGCGATTTTTTACTACTGCGCATGCGTAGTCATTTTTTACGTAATCTACGTATCTTTTTCTTATGTAGATTGAGTAAATGCAGTCTTTCAGACCACATTTATTACTACGCATGCGCAGTAGTAAAAATCGCTAAACACCAGATGTATATGTTATACGTCCGGTACTCTGAATGCGGGCCTTAGTCCTCAGGGACTCCTAACAGTGCATGTCTTCTAGATATGTGTAGTAGCCTATTTATGCAATCTACATACAGAAATGGTACATAGATAGCGTAGATAAGCTATTACACATGCGTAGTAGCTCAATTCTTTAAACAACGTACGTAAGACGAAAACTACGTAACAGTGAATCCAGACCCATTTTTTCCAGGGCTCCTCATAAAATCCCAAGTGATATGAAGAATAGCTTTTATAATAAGTCCGTCCATAATGAACACACCTGCTCCAGCAAGCACACCTGGAAGACATGCACTGTTAGGAGTATGCAACATGAGTGAATGAGCGTCTCATGCATTAATCTCCAGATCGTCCTCTCTGTCATGTGTATAAACCAAGTACACAGGATTATCACACATTTGTAATTCACTAGTGGATATGTACATGACTGTAGATCACTTCACAAGTGTAAACCAGGTGACCCTCAGTTTATGCACTAGAGTCAGTCTGGCACATACACATTTATGTTGCCGGGCAACAGAAAATTTGAGGCCTGGTACACTTATGTTTTTGGGAGCCCCCGTCCCTTCTTAATAGTGTCTGCAGAAGTAGATTGCAGACGTCCCTCTGAACCTTGGGGCCTGTCACCGCTGTCCATATTGTCCCCCTGTCGCTTTACCTGACTGTAATTACCCATTTAGTGTGAAGAATGGTTTGTCAGTTTTATTCACCAATGTCATTACAAAGAAAATATTCAGAATTCATTGGTCCCCAGTGGGTCGATTACATTTTATATCACATTAAATTTCATTATGTTTAGAAATATGCTGCCTCTACTTGGTGTAGGCAGTAGGGTTACTTTAAGCAACCTTGGAACCGTTAGAGGCTGCAATTGAAAATATGTTGTGTATACATTACATAAGTCGTCTTGAAAGTGCCAGTTTTATTTCAGCTATTACTGCTGCCAGCAGATTGCTTTAACTGTCACAATCACGTGCAGGCCTAGTTGCTAAGGAAGTATTGGGTTGCATTACGGTACTGGGCTTCTTATTCTGTTTTATTAATTTCATCATTTTATTGTTCCAGATAGTGATAATGAGCAAGACTTTGCACACCAGGCCTGCAATTATTATAATTATTATTATTTTTTATTTTTTTTGCATGCTGTAAAATAAATCATATTTGTCAGGGTTTTTTTCTCTAGTTGGAATGGGGCATGCATCATGATTTAATATATTTGCAATTAGCATAGACTGTTGAAAGGTGCATCGTGCATGTGTGAAAGTGTAAGCCAATGAGGGCTCAATATCTGCTCCCTTCAAGGATGCACAAAAAATATCTGGCTAGGTGAAAAGGGCTGTGTGGCCCCTGGTAAACCTGAAAATGGATATGCTTATTGCACTCTCTCCACCTCTGGAATTCTTATATTAAAAGTAAAAAAAATAAAAATAAAAAACAACTGCATGTGCATGACCAATATTAAACTCCCATTTAGCACAGAAGACCCAATATAGCCATTATTATTATTATTATTACACTTCATCTCTCTTTCATAGATGACCTTTATTATATCTTACTAACACCAGATTTACAAATGTGCAAGATTAATTATGACATTATGGATATTTTGTCTTTTTTATCCTCAGCACTTTATATATTTATATGTCATATAATATTTAGAAGGCGTCCAGGCTGTGTCTTCTGCATAACACTACACAGACTGTGTAATTGGCAATGGTTTTATTTTTGTCTGTACTGATCTGTTTCATGTTTGCCTGTTAAATTTCCAAGGAACATCACAGATTTTATAACTGTCTTATCACACATTTTATTTCAGTGGAAGTTGTGGGTTCTGTTTGTTCGCAGTATCATCTGGTAACTTATTAATTTCTACTTCCCCTTTTTTCAGATAATATTTCTGGGAAATCATTTTTTAGGTTCCCCTCGGTAATTTTGTTTTACATATTCTTTTCTATTTTAAGCATCTTTTTTTATTTTCCTTTTTTTAAGTTTCATATGGATTAATTTAGTAACAGACTAGTTAATATGTGTTGAATTGCACAACAGTTGGTGTCTAATTTCATAAAGAGCCATGAATTTCTAGTTGTAGTCAGCCATTGTAAAAATAATTAGTTCAAGATTTTTTAAATGTATGAAGTAAATCTGTTTATTCCAGAGCTACAAATTATTGTTTTGTTATACATTAGGACTTTCTTATTTAACTTTCAATGTGGTATTCATTGCACAGCCATTATTAATTGCACACAATTAACATTTATCAAATACAGTATCCTTTGACCAATTAATATTGCAGAATGACTGCTTCTAGTGCCTATATGCATCAAACACGTTGATTTGGTTGGGTTTTTTTTTGGTTTTTTCTATTGTTATTATTATTAATAATAATATTATTGTGTTTTTTTGTAAGTTGTATACTTTTTCACTTTATGATGCAACTGTCTTGTTAGATATACAATCGCAGCTGATCTAGAGGTGAGCATATACCCGCCCCCATATCGTATCTGAATACCACAGGATTTTGAACTGCACATGCTCAGAAATAATGCACATGCAACTGCTTCTGATTTAGACCCAACTGAAGGGCGTGTTGTAGCAGG
>WWET01001143.1:172506-220886 GCA_011038615.1 Limnodynastes dumerilii | reverse complement strand
GTAATGGCGTTCTCATGTGATTGTGTGTGATGGAAATAAGCACAGTCTATGACAAATCATTTGCACCAGACAAAGGTCTTGTCTATGTCTAGGGTGCTTTCATTCCATGACCTATTTCAGACGTCGGTTACTCTCTCCGGCACGAAAGTCTAATTGCCGAAAATGGGACTTCCGAAAATTTCTTTTTGAAAGTCCCATTTTCGAATACTTACTGCTTTGTAGTTTTTTTTTAGTGAATGGGTGAGTATGCTGTTCGGCATACTTTACCCATTTACTTTCGCAGTTACCGTTATCCTTCCCCCGTCTGCGATATCCCTCCACCACAACTCCGTTGCTGCTATTGCCAGACCAGGAACAGGTGCGTAAACTATCTGTGTGGGTTAGGGTTAGGGTTAGGGTCAGGCTGCAGGGAAGGGAAGGTTAGGGTCAGGCTGCAGGGGAGGGAGGGTTAGGGTCAGGCTGCCAGGAAAGGAGGGTTAGGGTAGTGAGAGGGGAGGGTTAGGGTTAGAATTAGGGAAGGGATTGTTTTTCCTTACCATTTTGCTGAACGGAGCTTTCAGAGCTCCGTGGATCGATTGCTATACCTCATCGAGGCATAGCAATCGAAATCCCAGCCAGTTTGCAAATCAGACTTTCTAAGCGGGGGCCCACACTTTTGTCAATGTAATATATTTATATATTTATATATACATTATATTGTCTAAATTCAGAAGTATTCACATTATTCTTAGCCTCCATTTGTAGTATGCAGTACAGTGTATTACCATAGCTGTGCTGACCTTGGTTGTGGCCATATGTACCATTCTGTGCTGTTGATTGGCACACATAGCCCACTTAGGATTGGCGTATATTCTATTGTTGGCGTATATGGCACGTGCGCTGCTTGCTGATTTACATCTTGAACCTGTGCTCAGATGGACATGTATTTATGTAATAACTTTTGACATGCTATGGTTAAATATTAATTTTTAGTAGCATTATTGTTTAGATATGTTTTAAGTCCATTGCTTTATTGTTGTTACTGTGTATATCATTGACAAGTTAAAAACAAGTGACAAAATAACAGAACTACATTAAACCTGTATATCAGTTACTGTATAGTTTATCAGCACAAGGGAAGAATTGCATCCATCTTTTTGTGGCGCTCCTGTGCAATGCAAATAGGTGCTAAAAAGGTGCAAATGCAGCTATGTATCAGCAAGTAAATGTGCACCTACTATGTCTAGTAACACTAAGACGATCAGCAGATAACAGTAACAACACACATGTTTATTACACCGCTCAGTGCCTGGGAAATTATCTAAATTGTAAAATATTCTGCCCAAATATTTTCTAAGGTTCCACAAATAATGATAAAAAGCACAAATGTGGTAAAAACCATAGTCACCGGGATAACTTCTTGATTGATGTGGTTCAGTTGAAATGAATGAAAGTGAATTTGTGACATGAATTTATTGTATCCAAAAATTAGTTACGTTGTGAGCTTGTTTGTTTGCGGAAAACTAACGTGTTGCTATCTACAGGTATGGCGGAAGCGCTGGTTTGTACTACGACGGGGGAGGATGAGTGGGAACCCAGACGTGTTGGAATATTACAAGAATACCCACTCCAAAAAACCCATTCGAATAATAGACTTGAATGAATGTGAAGTTCAGAAATATATTGGTGTGAACCTGATCAAGAAAGAATTCCAGAACAGCTATGTATTCATTGTGAAAACCGCCTCCCGTACATTCTACCTTGTGGCCAGAACAGAGGGGGAAATGCAGAATTGGATGTATAACATTAGCCGCATCTGTAATTTTGGACAGCTGGAAGATGGCACAGGTGAGGTCAAAGGTCAATGAGATCCTGGACAGTGATGTCTTTAGTAGTAATATAAGATCCACATGTTTAGCAGATCATGATTTTCAGTACTCCTAAATGAAACTTTTAACATTTCCCAAGGGGGAATTAACCAGAGGTCCTATATTTATTTTACTAAAAGTTTTTCACTAGGCTGTAACAAGTTCTATTGGTTATTCAAGGCAGTGTAATAATAGAGGGCCATATTTACACGGCTTCTTAGGTGCGTATTTTTACAAAATGACCTATTACACATACATAGTAGATCATTTACGCAATCTACGTACCAGTTAGATGAGTAGATTGCCTCCGTGCAGACTTTAAAGACTGCACGGGGTAGTGTAGTTAGAAAAAGGCGGCCTTAAGCTGCCTCTGGGAGTGTTTAGGCAGAAGTGGGAGGGGGAAGGGATTTAGATTAGCCGGGGGGGAGGAGGAGAGGTGGGGAGAGGCAATGTCCGTGCGTAGCTTCCTTCATAAAATAGAAACTACGCACGCAAGATAAGGTAGCCCTACGGGTGAGTTAGGTGCAGATCTGTCCGTACCTAACTCACTCTTAGTTGTAAATAAGGCCCAGAATTAAGTAAACTATATAGTTAATTTAGGAATATAACCTGTCCCACCCTGTTGTTTTCCACATTTGCCCTGATAATAAAATACTCACACTGGTTATTTTTGTTATATAAATCTAAGATCCTGAGAGTTTTAGCATTAATTAGCATTGCTTGATTCTATCATTGGGCTGGATCCAGAACTACGTCCGTCTTCCATAGACGGACGTAGTTCAATAAACAGTAGCTACTGCGCATGCGTAGTAGCTATTGTACGTAATCTGTGTATCGTTTTGATACGTAGATTGCGTATATGCGGTCTAAAAGACCGCATATACGCAATCTACATATCGAAACGATATGCAGATGCACATATTCCTATCATTATACCATAAAACAGTAGATGCATCTATTCACCAGATTATACAAAACGCAATGCACATATTCTTATCATTATACCATAAAACAGTAGATGCATCTATTCACCAGATTATACAAAACGCGATGCACATATTCCTATCATTATACTATAAAACAGTAGTGCCTCAGATCATCCTCTGGTCCCTGACGCCCCACTCATATATTGTGAAGGAGGAAGGTCATTGCCTTGTGCCCTCTGGAGCTGTGACTGATTGTACTATTAGTGGGAGGGGATCAAAGATTGAATGCTTCTAAACCAGCCTAGTCTATGGAAAATTAGAGACAGGACAATGTCATTATTAAAGAATGTGGTATGTGCCAGATTTGACCACACATAAAACCACAACTGGCTGTTTTGTATTTGGTGCAAATTACATGTGACCCAGTTAGAACTAAGTAATAATAAAATAAAACGAAAAAAAAAAAATTCTAAATCTTCTGTAGTGTAATGAAATTTTATGGGATTTTGGGATATTTATGTTAATGAAAACCGGCGATAAAACACATACTGTATAGTTCGTTAGTAAATTGCAGTCCTAGGGTCCGGATTCACACTGAAGAAGCAGCCGCTTCTTAGGTGCGTATCTTTAGTAAAGGACCTACTGCGCATGCGTAGCAGGTCCTTTACACAATCTACGTACCAGTCTGGTGCCCCCGGGTGATCTTTAGAGACCGCGCAGAGTATTGTGGGTAAATAATGTAAAGGTGACGTAATGCTGCCTCAGGGAGGGTTTGGGTAAAAGTGGGAGGGGGGATGTATTTAGATTAGCCGGGGAGGGCGGGGGGGTGGCAAGTAGAGGAAATGTCCATGCGGACATTGCACGGATAGTTAAGGTTAGCCCTATGGCACTCGGAAGTGCCATAAGGTACCTAAGAAGGGGGGCAGGATGGAGGCAGGGCGGGTGAGTTAGGTGCTGGTCTACCACTGGTAATAAACCTTTGCCCTATAGGATTAAGACACTATAGACAATGATTTCCAGTACCAATGGCTGACATCGCTAATAACTTGCAGTACCATGAATTACCAGTACATAAAAACACACTACTTATAAGTTCAAGTGGTGTGTTTTATATACTGGTAATTCATGGTACTGATTACTTTCACATCAATAAATATATAGTGTTTACTGTGTTTTATCTGTAAACATATAGACACAAGTATTTCTCAGCGTTGTCTATCCAGTATGTGCAAGTGAGGTCATTCTGAAGAAAAAGAAAACATTTTCCCTTCATTATCTAGTTAGACAATACTTATACATAATTGATGTACCCAGCTGCAGCAATATAACATTAATGCACACCGATACTATTACCAGACTCAAGAAGAGTGTGGTGAGGCTGTTTTGCACCCAGGGGAGAATCTGGCAGATCTGATGAGACTGAAGGTTAGGTAAAGGATAGCAAGCAGTAACCATAAGTGGTAGGTAATGAGACTGTAAATAACGGAAGGAGCTGCAGCCTGGAATTTTGTTTGTGAATTCTTTTATTTGTGTCCAGCTTGGCATTTTGTGATAAAAGAATATATATTTGTATAGCTAACAGTGAAGTAATATAAATGGTCTGCATGTCCTCGTATAGGGCCAGATTCACACTACTGGACGTTAGCATATACGTCCGTAGTTTACCTATTTTTGGTACTGCGCATGCGTAGTAAATTTTTTACGTAATCTACCTATCTTTTCGTCACGTAGATTGCGGATATGCGGTCTTAAAGACCGCATATACGCAATCTACGTAACGAAAAGATATGTAGATGTAAAAAATGTACTACGCATGCGCAGTACCAAAAATCGGTAAACTTCAGACATATATGCTATACATCCGGTAGTGTGAATCCGGCCCATAATCTGATTTTTTCAGTGCTGCATTTCATGTTGTGTGTGATACAATATAACGTGTTAGCAGTGAATAGTTTTATACACACATGGCTACAAGGCTTATTGAAGTGGGCTATGGCTGTCCACAGTCTGGCAAACAAGCAAACTGATATTAGTGCAGGTGTAGCAGTTGTTTTGAGGGACCACTGTTATTGCCACATTCCTCTATGTATATATGGGTTTGTCTTTTTCCCCAATGTGTAGTACATACAGACTCTACCAAAACTAGGCTGTGGGGCATGTAAATGTCTAGTTTCTTCCGAGTATTTTGAGGATTCGTTACTACTTTGCATAAAAGCTGCATTGTATGGCTGCAGCTTTAACATTTCTGGATAATTCTAGACACTGGCTGATGTCGTTTATGAGTAATCTCGTACTATGACATGGTTATCCAGACTTTTGCATTTATATCATGCCTACATTTTTGGGGTCACATCTGACCAAAGTATAGTAGTATCTTACAGGCTGATAGGGTTAAGGGGTCTGATCCAGAGCTATGATGGTGCACTGAGTGTTCTAACGCTTAGCGTACCATCGCTGCACTCCCCCTTGCCCCAGCGTATTAACACTCGCTTACGCCAGCTGGCATAAGCGAGTGTTAATACTCTGGGACGGCGGCATTACCTTTCCTCCCACCGCCTACCTGCACTAACTGCAGCGTAGTAACGGAGGGGAACGCCCCCTCCAGCATTACTACGCTGCTGCTACGGACGCCCGATCCATGATCGGCATGTGCAGATTGGTTTTTAAGCCGATCTTCCGCTTAAGCCCGGCATATTACCGCCGGGCAGCGTAGGGCTGGATCATCCCCAAGGAGTATAATACTTAATATATAAATCTTCATTCCCTTCTAGTCACTTTCTATCGGGAGTCCTAATCTGTGTGTTATGCAGTATATGCCAAGATACCTATCTGAAGAATGAATGTATATATTAATATCTGAGTAGGGTAAGTCTTGCTGGATATGATGCTTGTATTGGAGTGATGAGGGTTGCGCAGAGGATTAGCAGTCACTTATTGTGGTAGATGTGACTATAAGAAGGATGAACCAGCTCTGGGCATAGGCCATAATTAGTGACAAGTTCCATTTACTTACCCAGCAGGCTTGGTGTCTGTAAATTATGGTGCACCATCTAAAATCTTTTTCACTCTTAGTTGAACTAATAAATATGTGTTCAGAAAATGAGATAAATAAACATTTATAAACTAGTGATAATTCATTTTTCAGTGTCCTCCTAGACACTATGAGCCTGATCCAGACCTACGCATGAGAGCGGAGCGTATTACCGCTCCAGCGTAAAAACTCCCACGACACTCCCCTTATCTTCCTTTCATTACGCCCGCCGAACCCTACCCTAACTTTTCCCTGTGTTCATACGTATTTTCGTAGCGACACGCTGTTCGTAGCGGGCTAAGCCCGACGCGCTGTTCGTAGCGGCCTAAGCACGCCCATACTGTACAATTTAAATGTTTCCCCCCCCGCCTACATTCCTTAACTCCAGTGTCCGTACTAACTTCGTACTATAAACACGCCCTGTCGTCGCAAAATACGCAAACAATACGGGCGCCCGAATCGCCGCTACGAAAAGGTCTCTGGTACGATCGGAAGTTGTCACTATGCACAAGCGCAGTGCGTTTTTTATGGCGATTTTACGCTTACGATCAGCGTTAGATCGCCTGCGAGCGTAGGTCTGGATCAGGCCCTATAACACTATAGCACATAATCTGTGTGGATGCATAGGCTCAGTGATAATAGGCTAGATCCAGACCTACGTGTCCATTACGTTTCATCGCGTAGCGTATTTACACTAGCGTATTTTCTATGCACTCCCCTCGGCTGCACGTGCTTTTGCCGTTTTACACTTCCCAAACCCTACCTTAACTTTTCAAAGCGTAACTACTGACGTACTAAGCACACCCATACTGTACGAAGTAGTAGTTACACTGTTGATACAAGGCTGGTGTAAATACGCTCGCGTACCTAGCTCAGGATCTACCCCAATGTATTTCAAAATAAAAAAATATAAACACCTGTAATATAAAGCAATATTTGTTGTAGTCTTTTTTTTTTCTACACAACAATTACATGCAAGTGAGGGAGTGACATATTGAGAAAGAAGAGCAGTGTTTAGCAGACAGTCTGCAGGGAGTGATCTAGGCTGCTCTCAGATATTAATGTACAGTAACTGCTGGGAGAGTATTGAGGGGACATCTGCACCCAGACACTTCCTGACAGGACACAACTGTTCCCGCCATGTGGTCCATCTGGTGTGAAAACGCAGTATGAAACGGATTGCTGTGCTCACATTGTAATTACTTACTGCATACAACGCACAGCCTACTGGAAGTGTTTACAGAATTGAACCTGTCATCTTGTCTGAGACTAATACATACGAATGTAACACGTACAATTTACCTATAAATATGAACACAGTCAGCTTGTGCTTGGGTGCTTCTGTAAAGTAACACTGACAGAGAAATGAAAGTGTGATGGGAAAACACATTACATTGGGTCATAAACTACATCTCCCATGATGCCTTCTCTGAATGATATGATTGATGGAACATTTTAAATGAATGTTCAGGAACCGCTTGCAGAATGGAAAAATGTAAATAAACTAGAATCATGTGAAATGACGTAACAACAAACACTGGGTATAGCAGAGCAAATAATAGACCTCAAAGATAGCCAAAATTCCTGTGTAATATAATATGACTTAGCTTTCTATAGTCCAGTATGTTGTGCTATCTCTGTTGTTTCTACATTAATATAATTGTACATTATAATGTTTATACCCACTCAGTTTACAATAGACTACCTTTTATGTCTTACACCTACACTCACCCCCTTGTGTCTGCCTACTTGCTATACGATATTGCAATGTTATATAGATCAGGGGTTCTTAGCCAGTGATATGTGTACACTGGTGGTATGCAGGGCAACTGGGAAGGGTTATAAGGAGTTACACCATCTAATGAGTAATACCATATGGCAGAGGGTATATTTAATAAAATATGGGGCAGCACAATGGCTCAGGGAGTAGCATTTGTGTCATGCGCTTGATTCCCTGTGGCTAGGCCTTATCTGTGTGGAGTTTGTATGTTCTCCCTATGTCTGCGTGTCTGTTTGTCTGTGTTGGGGAACTTAGTATGTAGCTCCAATCTGATAGCACTATAGAAAAAACTTGTTTATAAATAAATATGTTGGATACTGAATATATATGGAGAGTGGGTATATATCTGCATTGTAATACTAATAGCTGAATCATAGTGGGGGAGGGTGTAAAGTAGGTAAAGAGAGGGTAATGCGGATAGAATGGGGATTGGTCATTGGTACTTGACTTGATTCCATAGTGGGTAACTGGTTCACAGCAAATAAAGGTTGAAAGCTGCAGATATAGATTACTTTCTACCTTCCTTGATAGTACATATTACTTACCCCTGGTTGCTGTGTACTTGTTGTATAACGGTGGGGGAGGCCAGGGGCATTAGTGTAAATAACAAGAAATCTCCTTTTGTGATTGGCTGCTGCAGTGCTAGTGACCAATCAAAGAATATTCTTTGTTTTAAAACTGGGGATGGCAGATAAGTTTTTATAACTCACTTTATAAACTCTGATTATTGAATGGTGATGAAACATGTGACAAAATATAGCTTTTGGAATGGTTTTGTATAGCAAATATTTGAAATTAAGTTTTGTAATATGGGAAATAAAAGCATGATTTTGCATGTACCATTCTGTATACAGTTTAATTAGCGTATTGTTTTTGCAGAAATATAGTGCTACTTGGAACACTTGTTATGAATTATTTGTTCCCTTTTACTTTATATTTGTGTTTTATTTAAACTGTTTCTCCAAAGGCAGGTTCATTGTCCTGTATAATATTAAGTAATACAATTCAGGGTTTCTTTTTCCAAGTGCCCCATAGTTTTGTTCAGTTCCAACAAATACTCAGCATTATTTAGAGGAAAAAGAATATGTATATGTTATAAGTCCGGTACTCTGAATACGGGCCACAGAGTTTATCTCTTCAAATAACATACTGCGTCCTCTTTTCTTTTTTATAATGTTAAGAAACCAGTTCGTTATAGACAGCTGGGGTTGGTGTGAGTGTGTCTTGTAGTCTAAATAAAGAAGAAATGATGAGTCTAGATTTATTACGGTGTATAAGCATAGGAATCTTGGACATAATATGTGTAGCTCTCTACATGTTATTCCTACTCGTAAACATAGTTCTCTTGTGAACATTGTAGTTGAAGGACCTGATTTAGTTTTAGTGCAGCAGATGCACACAAAGCCTTGAATATGTGTACTCCCTGTGCAGAGTTCTGTGACTAGTTCTGGATTAGGGCCTTAACTAGGGCTGTGCAAAGAGGCGGCCACCCAGGGCCCATCGTTTAAGGGGCACCAGTAAGTGAATATTTAATGTTAAAGGGTTTGGATTCAGGGTCTGGGGTTGCCATTTTTTTGCAAAAATTTCTAGTTACAGCTCTGCTCATGGTAGGAGTACAAGGAGTAAGTACGCAAAACATGAACCATGCAAAGGGATATGTATAGGCAGAGAAGTGTAATGCATTGGCCTGTGCAAGTTAAATGTATTTTCTTTACCTTCTTCCTGTTGTTCCTGCTCCTGTCTCTCCACATATTGCCCCCACTGCTCCTATTACTCCGCTGAGCTCCTTTGCTTTCATGTCTCTCCATGCTGCCTGCTCTTGGTCTCTCCTCCGTTCTGTTTGTCCCTTCATTCCCTGCTGCCCTCTCCCCACTGCTACTGGCTCTCTCCCTAACTCCTTTGTGTTCCCCACTGCTTCTGTGTCTCTCCTCGCTTGTCCCAGCTTTTTTCCCTGCTGCTCTTGGCTCTCTCTCTTATGCTTACCTTGTCCCTGCTTCTATGTCTGTCCCTCCACCCTGTACTAGTCTCTCCCTCTCTGTCTGTGTCTTCTCCCACTCCGTCCCTTCATCTACTCTTCCTCTGCTTTGTCCTGTCCACTACCTCTACTCTGACCTGTCCACGTTGTCTCCTTTTCTTCTTTCCTGTTCTTTCTGTCTGTCTGGTCTTCCTACCCTCTGTTCTGTTCGCTCAACCTCTCTCTCTCCTCGTCTCTGTTTTCTTCCCCTGTGACCTTTGCTCTAGTTGAATCATTTGGGTAAGTACTTAGTGTTTTAATTAGTAATGAGTGTAAGCATTGGCATTACAATATTCTGTCTGACAGGTTTTGACTTACCAACACTTTCAGAGGAATGTCGATCAGTTAAACCTGTCGGCTATTTATTAGCAGCAAGTTAACTGTCGATTGCTATGGCAAATCACATCCAGTATACAGATCATAAAGAAAAACATAATCTGATAATAAAACAATGCAATAGACAAGTAAGTTTGGTCAGTACACATAAGACTTTACCTTTACACAGGTAACATCATGCTCTACACAACTCCTTTTGGAATAAGTGTAAATATGAATGTGAAAAATATGCCATTACAGTAACCAATAAAAAGCAAGTATAGCTCTAGCTCTTAATAATTACTGCACATCATTGGCCTGCAGCATTGAATGAAAAGTCATAACGAAGTAGTCTAAGTATTGTGTTCTTTTAACTATGAATGGGCTACATTATCTTACAGGAGAACAATTATAGGCAACAGACAGCCCTAGGGCCACATATGACGCTCAGCTGCTTCCTGTGTTGGTGTTAGGTTATAGCTTGTAGCTTGTAACACTTGTATTACAGGACATGATATTTTACACTGCTTTGTTTTTGTTTGTTTTTTTATAAAATTCTATATATTTTCTTATTGGACCGAATTGTTATACTTACATGTCTAGATATCCGTGCCAAGATATTACGCGTGCGTAGTAACTGTTTTACGTTATCTACATCGTGTTTCTTTACGTAGATTGCGAACATGTGGTCTTTAAAGACTGCTACGTAACGAAACGCTACGTAGATAGCATAAAACTGTTACTACGCATGCGTAGTGTCTCAGCACGGATTTCTAGGCACGTAAGTATTAAAATTAGTTGTCGTGAATCCGGTCCATTGTGTATAATGGGAGTTTTTGTTTAAAATGGCCCATTTCCATTGTAGAAAGCATAAGAAGGCAACTTAATGAATTTTATTTTTGTATTAGCAAACAACTGCTGTAATATATTGTAATGAACATTTGGGTCTATTTACAAAGATCATTTTTATGGGCATTATCACATGAAAATTGAGTTTTACTTACTTACTTTACTTACAGACAATGGATCGCCATGGAAAATAGCAGTTTCCATGGCGATCCATGTAAATATCGTGGGGGCCTCCACCGTGCCATTCTTTGCAGAGCGGGCTCTCGCTTCGTTATATTTACAAAGCCTCAAGTGGAGATTTACACTCTGCTCCCGGCGTAAAAGTAACGTCAGCTCAGGTCTGCATTAGGGGTAAGTATGACAGTGATGTCCCCATATACCCCTCTTATCCTGTCCCTAATAGCTGTCATTTGGGGGGCATGTATGTTGAGACCGCTGGAATAAACCTATGTCTATAAATGTAAAAAAATAAATAAATGTTTTTTTTGTTTTTTTCAATTATATTTAAACATAAAAAATATATAAATATATAAAAAATATTAATAATTGTAAAAAAAACTAGGAAAAAAAGCAAAACTTACCTGTCCGGGAGATGCGTCGGTCTCTGAAGATTTCAGAGTCCCAATATGAAGACACTGCACATGCGCAGTGTTTTTCATACCGGGACTTAAAATTTTCAAAGTCCCGCATAGGAGTCTCTGAGCACAAAGTATGAATGAAATGTCCTGCGATGAGTTTAGAGAGCATCGCGGGACCTCGCAGGAGGGGTAAGTATCAGTAAATTAAATGAACAAAGCTGCCAGGCTCTTAGCGAGGAGAAGCGAGCATGGATCAACTTCCTTCATTTCAAAATGAACTCCTGTGTAAATAGACCCCATTATTATAGATGTTTTTATTTTTTTAAGTAAAAGCAAATATCCAGTTGCTGTGGGTTAGAGCATAATGTTGAAAAAAAATACAATAAAAAACTCAATGTGGGTCTCATTCTGAAGATTTATGCTAAATGTGTAATAGTTTCCATGCAAACTTGCAGTGCACATCACACACAGTGATCTTTGTGATGGAGGATTGATGGTTGAAAGCTATGCATTCAGGCAGACATAGGCCTTTACACATTTATGCTCAGACTGAGGGTGGATTGTAAGTTCCACTCGCATTTCACCATGAATCAGTGTGGAAATCAACACTCATTGTGCCCATGTTTTATCCTGACGGATGTGCATCGCCTTTGTGTCCAACTCTGAATCAGGCCCATTGTGTCACTTTAACACAAAAGTTTATTTATTAATGGGGGGGATATATAGCACCAGCATATTAAAAAGTGTGATACATATTTAAACAAATAAAAAAAATTGATAATAACAGACAATGGGATATAATAATGCCCTCATTTTTTTTTTATTTTTTTTTTGTTTTTGTGTAAATAAAATGTTATTAATTAAAGGAACATATGGCTCTGCACTGGTGCAAATTAATGAACAGTATACTGACATTCATGGAAACAGAATGTTTGTTCTGGCTTACCCCATATACTGGCATATTGAAGCCTATAATTAATCTTTTGTTGTTGACATCTTGCAGAGCATGTTGGGAATTGTAGTGCAAACCTGCAGAACAGGTTGCACACTTGTGATAATCGCAAACAAGGCCAATACAGTTGAAAGTGATTATCCAATTAAAGGCTATTCTCTTTGTGCAGCTACTGCAGTAAGAGCTAACCCCCTATTCCAGTCCTTCATGGGAAACTACTGGAATCTGGAGAGAGCTGGATTTGGGCTGCTGCAGACTATCATACCATGAAGAACTTATTATGTAAACAGGCTTGTTCTGAGAATCAGATTTTTAGTTCATTTGTTGGCCCCACTCCCCGAGCTGTGTTTATCAGGCAGGGAAACAGTGTTCTTAGGAAATATAAACACCTGGTACAATTTGGACTTCTCTGCGTCCTGCATCGATACTTAATAAATGGCATGTGTACAGACTCCAGACATGTAAATATGCTAACACTGGGATTACTCTTTTAAACAGATTCTGTGGAGAGCTTCTCTCATACCAACTCCTCGGTCCAAGCTTCTCCAGCAGTCTCCACTCACACGTCAAGAATCACAGACCCTTCTTTCTCTGTGGACAGCTCAGCTGCAGATACCTCAACAGAAGAGAACAGGAGTGAATCAGAATCCATATTCATCCCAGACTATCTGTTTTTATCAAATTGTGAGAGTGGGAAACTAAATACCACCAGGTATGTGAGCCAGACTATCTGTGTAAACATCACTGACCCGAAGGTAAATAGAAAGATTCCCACCATTATCCGAAATGTCTGTGTGGAAAGAAAAAAAAAAGCAAAAAGGTTCCCCAACAAAAAAAGCACATTATATGCCAGACGGTGCTTCAGTGAGTAGCACTTGTGTCTGAGGTCATGACAGCATAGTGCTGAGGTCATGAGTTCTATTCCTGGACAAGGCCTTATCTGTGTGGAGTTAGCATGTTCTCCCCGTGTCTGCGTGGGTTTTCTCCAGGTGCTCCGCTTTCCTTCCACACTCCAAAAAAATGCTGATAATTGGCTGCTGAATAAATGAAACCTAATCCGTGTGTGTGTCTGTGTTAGGTACCTTAGAATGAAGCTCCAGTGGGACAGGGACTGATGTGAAGGTGAATATTCTCTGTAAAGCGCTACATAATCAGATGGCACTATATAAAAAAACCTATTAATTCAGAAATGTTATTTTCTGTCAAAAAGCTCATAGAAAAGACATATGTACAGATGGAGGGAAATTTATTGTGGTAAAATGGTGCCTTGAGGCTAAGGATTAAATGGAGACTCTGATCATAATGAAAATATAGCTCAATATATTCCAAGTAATTGTTGCATTGTTTGCTGCAATACAGTTTAGTCCATCTATCTTTTAGCATTATTGGACTGGATCAATGCTTACAAATGTGTCTGTTTTTAGCTCATGGCCAGCAGAAACGCTCGCATCCAACAACCCCAACTACACTGGATATTAAGGATTCAGACTGCTGTGCTGGGAGTCTTCCCCACACTGTGGTGGGAAGGGGCCAGTTGCGTAAAGCTTGTAGGCTAAGTGAGAGGAGGAGGTATTTCACTTATCCAGTAAAGCTGGCCATAGGGGGTAGATCCAGAACTACGTTTGCCGTACGTTTATTCGCGTAGCGTATTTTCGTGCGCGTCAATTTGTTACACTCCCCTCGGCAAAACCCCTTGAACGTACGTATTTTGTCAAGATACGCTTTCCAAACCCTACCCTAACTTTTTCCAACGTAACCGCAGTCATACGCACACGTACGTATGGGCTAGACGAATTTATGCAGCTAAGCACGCCAATACTGTACACTTTAAATACAACCCCCCGCCTACTTCACGTATTTCAGATGTATTTTGGACGCACGTAAAATTTGCACGCCCACACGTAAGTATTTACGTGACACCTACGTGAATGGCCCATACTTCACAATTACGCTACGCTATTGAGCATATTTTCTATGGTGCGCATGCGCAGTACTTACAAAAACGCGATTTTACGTCTCCGCCGCGCGGAAATTCGCTCCGAAGCATTGTTCTGGATCAGGCCCATATACTATAATAATCGCTGTAGTTAGTGGCCAAGATCAGTTTTTCAAACCCCAAATAAACGCACCAGAAACGCTCTGGTACGATAATTTGGTCTTTTGACATGTTTGATTTAAATCAGGAGCAGACTCCCGATATTTTAAGGGAGCCAATCAGCAAGCTCCCTATTCCTGAAAGGTTCTGCTGCAGATCTATGTACAAAGCTGCTCTGACACCTCTGAAGTATGCCTTCAAAGCTGTCAGGGCAGCATAGTACAGATGTGCAGCAGCGTCTATTGCAGGGAGTAGTACTGACAGGGATCAGCCGAAGCCGCGCCTCACACAAGGTATACTTCAGAGCTGTCAGAGCAGCTTTGTACATAGATATGCAGCAGCACTGAGAGCCCTTCCCCCTGCCTCTTTTGCTAGGATTATCAGTCCCAGCAGAGGAGGTGTATGGTGCCGATAACAGGAAATCATCCCGTTTATCGGGCCACCCCCTCCTGGGACAGATAATCGTCCTAGTGTATGCCCAGCTTAAGGGAAATTTTCAATCTTTACACCTTATACAGATTTCTGAGCTGTCCCCAGAAATCTTCATGCAGGATCCTTTATTTATAAGCCTGTATGTGTGAGGGGAGTGGTAATTGTCCATTATTTGTAAAAGCTAAATATTCCTGCATGTGACAAAATACACATTGTACATTCATTTGCACCTCTTTGGTTGTAGTTTTGCTTCTTTTTGTTGTTACTCCTAATACTGAATCAGCACTTACAGTACAATATAAATGTCTTATAGCCCAACCTCTAAAGTCAAAACCCATAGAATACTTGCTGTTTCTTTTGGTGCCTGAGAAAATGTGGGCTCTGACCTAGCTATGGGAAACAGTCATAAACTCTTTCAGAGTGGATTAAATTTAATTGGACTTTACATTGTGATATATTTTATTACACAGGACACAGATGTCAGAGCATTTTCATTCTATAGAACAAATCCCATTTTTTGGGACATTAAAAGCACGTGGGATCTTTTCATACATTACATAAACATGAACAACTATTTTATATTAACTGTGAGGATACTGTTTCACAATAAATCATAACAGAAAATAGCAGATGCTAAGGTTTTCTTTAGGAAATGTTTGTAGATAAGAAAAAAGTGTGTTTGTATATTTGTATCTCATCTGCAAACACTAAATAGGGCATTTGGATGAGCATGTATGACATTAGGCATATAGGAATGGTTTAAGCAATTTGAAATAGCCTCAGTAAAGAATAATTTCACCAAAGTATGTATTTATTGAGGCATCAGTGACATAGATAGTGAACTATCCTGGTAGAAATATAAGTAATTTGTAGAAAATTACTTATAGCTAACTTTTTCTTTTTTTAACCGACATACACTTTTTTATATTGAATATAAAAATATGCCACAAATATTTATTCAAGAGGGGAAAAGAAGAAATAATTTAGTGCAAATAATAATAAGGGGAAATGTGTATGTACCAGGACTCCCACATAACACAAGCTATATTTCTTTATCAATACCCAACAACAAACTTAATTGGAGCCATCTCATCACAGCACCTGACAATAGCAATCCAATATTAATTCATCAGTTTTATGACTGAAGGAGATTAAATTATTGACATGTATGCTATTAGGGCACAAAGGGCTGGATCCAGACCTAGTTAAGTGCTTGAACTTAGTTACTCCTGGGCTAAACTATGTTGATTGCAGGGGAGTCATATTTGATCTGTTGCAAACATTATTGGAGTTGAGAGGTGATGTTTCCTATCCCAAGTCTAAATAACAGTGTGATAGTAAAGCTGGTCAGTATCTGTGTGCAGTAAGCAATTCAAAGATATATCCCTGCATACAAAGAATTCACTTGATTTCCCATGAAATCAACATGGTTTAGCCCAGGAATAACGAAGTTCAAGCACTTAACTAAGTCTGGATCCAGCTCCAAGTGCACTGGACGATTCATTGCAGTTCAGCATATTATTGCTCAGGTCTACCCTTGCACTTGTTTTGCTCTTAATCTCAAACTTTGGACCTGGATGTATTGGAAAGTTCACAGGGGAGAGTCCAAAAAAACCACTGATGTTTTAGGTAAATTATCAGATCTCAAGTTAAAAAAAAAACTACCATTTCATTACTTGGGTAGAATTTATTTAAGTAATTCTCTGGATTAATTATTTTATCTCTAGCCTAGGTGATCATTCCAATTCTTGGATTATGTATTTGTGGTAGTTGCTGTATTGTAATAACAGATTGTTAGAAATCATTAGAAACATTATTATCTTCATGAAAACCCTTTAAATCTTGTCTAAATTGAACAGATGGTGCAAAATAATTTACAGAAACCGCTGATGCTCTGTCTAGTTATATGGTTCATTTTAAATAGGTATTTTCCCTTTAAAAGCAATTTGTGTGAGAAGCATATAAGATATATGTGCATTTTGCTAGTTGAAGACATTTTACTTAATCTTTGATCCAAGCAGAACAGAACTAAGTGTTCTCTCCGTTGAGACTTAGACAGATCATACCGCCCCTCCCACTTGCTATCATTTGTGAGAATCAAATGGAGGACGGAAAAATCTGACTTCAGTTTAAAAATAGCCAAATGCATCCCAAACAGATGAAGAGTGCGTTCCATCATATAAACAAGAGCCTTGCCATCTTGTGTGCTGACAAGTATGAGAATATTGAAATCTTAAAGCACTGAAGACACTGGCACAAGAGAACATTTGCCTCTTAACTTCAAAACTTCTGGTGTCCATGCCAAATTCCTTGTGAAGTGATATTTGACTTTATTTTCTAGCTCTGCAGCTGTGGGCTTGCTCTCATACTTAGATCTCCACACCATGATTAAGAAACTTAGCTTGTATCATACATGGGATTCCTGAGCCAGAAGAATTGCTACAGGATATACTGTATTAGAAGGAATTTGTAATGAGGAAAAGTGAAGCTGTTGGAAGCAGCAACCAATTAGATTCTAACTTCCATTTATCTATTATAATAGACAAATTCACAACTAGTATTAATTAACAGGGTTTTATATAGCACTATCAGATTACACAGCACCTTACAGAGTCTTTCACATTCACATCAGTTCCTACCCCATTGGAGCTAAGTTCCATAAATCATACATGCACACACAGTAGGGTTAATTTATTCAGCAGCCAATTAACCTACCAGCATGTAGAAGGAAACCTACGCAGACATGGGGAGAATATACAAACTCCATACAGATAAGGTCTCGTCCGGGAATCGAACTCATGACATCAGTGATGTGAGACACAAAAGCTACTCATTGAGCCACCGTGCTGCCCGTTACTAGACACATTAGCAAATATGCCACAAAACCATAATGCTATCTAGTAAAATTAGGTGGGGCGCTGTTATATTTAATAGAACTAAAGTGTAAATACAAATAAATAAATCTAAAAAGTGCAATATTAAAATGACATATATACATGGTAAAAATTTGAAATCCCGCAATGGTAATGTGAAAATAAAGTGTCAATGGCGCTCACAGTAGTGTTTAATGAGGCAAAATTTGTTTATTTTTAATTTACATAAAACATCATGACAAACAGCTAAAACCATAGCAAAAAAAATAGTAGTGTGGAATGAACAACCTATCGTACCATTTAGGTACGTAGATTGAGTAAGTGCTTTAGGGAGTAGTAGAAAGAGGCGTGCCATGGCAGCCCCTGGGAGGAAATAAGAAGAGTGGGAGGGGAAAGGGATGGTAAGGAGCCGGGGAGGGCGAGGTAGGGTAAGAATGTTTCTTAAGAAGGAAAATACGAACGGAAACGTAGGGAAGCCCTGGGGCACTCTGAAGGGCCCTAGGTTCTTAAAAAAAAAAAAAAAGGGGGAGGTGACGTGGGAGGGAGTTTTAAGATAGGGGCATAGGGGTAGATCCAGAACTCTGCTTGCAATTCGTTTACTAGCGTAGCGTATTTACACGTGCGTACCTTCTATACACTCCCCTTTTCCCTTGCATGGAATGTACGTATTTTGTCCGAGTTCCGCTTTCCAAACCCTGCCTTAACTTTGGCCCAGGTAACCGATGTCATCCGCACACGTACGTATGGGCAACACGTATTTACGCAGCTAAGCACGCCCATACTGTACACTTTAAATACAAACCCCGCCTACATAGCGTATTTCAGACGTATTTTAGACACACATAAAATTGGCACGCCCACACGTACGGATTTACGCAACAAATACGTAAATGGCCCATACGCTCACATTCACGCTACGTAACGGAGCGTATTTTCTATGGTGCGCATACACAGTACTTACCAAAGCGCGATTTTACATGTCCGCCACGCTTAAATTCGCTCACAAGCGTTGTTCTGGATCTGCCCCATATACTGTGAATATGGTCCTACATTTCCAAAGCACTGCATATCGGGATACTGATTGGAACTTACCACTGTGCTATCTTAATTGAACACTACTGTGAGTGCCATTGCCACTTTATTTCCACATTTAGAATTTTACCTTGTGTATATGTCATTTTTATATTGCACTTTTCAGATTGATTGATTTATTTCTATATTGTATTAGCATTTTAGACATTTATTTAAATAGTTTTACACTTTAGTTTTATAACATATAATTTTACTAAACGTTGTTATATTTCAGGGTTCAGTGGGTACCCTAGGTGTTTGGAGCTGCTTTTAGTAAGGTGCGCCACAGTTCAATTTTTCTACTATATAATGCTATCTAGTACTAGAGACATATGCAGTATATAAAATACTCTACAACCACAGGGGCTGATAGAGAGATGAATGTACTCCTCAATGGCTTAGCTAATCTCTGCGAGATTTCTTACTGCGGATGCACAGAAACCGTGCAAGTCAGCGATTGCAGACGATCCATTCCTGGACGCAACTGGCGCTGTGATCGCTTGATTCCTGAAGAGCATTTCATTGGAGGGAAGAAGTGGAGGCACATAGTCAATATAAAATGTACAGTAAGGGTGTGCTCATGCAATCGCAGGCGATCCCCACACAGACATTACTGTGCGCAGTTTATGTCAAAACATTTGCACCACAGCTCTCATGTCTCAAGTCCAGGCGGTATGGACATTTAGAGTGGCAGTATGGACATTTAGGAGTGGCGGTATGGACATTTAGAAGTGGTGGTATGGACATTTAGGAGTGGCTGTATGGACATTTAGGAGTGGCAGTATGAACATTTAGTAGTGTCGGTATGGACATTTAGTAGTGGCAGTATGGACATTTAGTAGTGGCAGTATGGACATTTAGGAGTGGCTGTATGGACATTTAGAAGTGTCGGTATGAAAATATAGCAATAACAGAAGTGAATGGAGATTTATAGCTTTTATATTAAATCAGTAGGAGAAGTGACGGTATGGCATACCCCCATATACCCCCTCACTTTGAGCCTTGGTTTTAGTGCATTGCATTTGAAGGGCTCACACTAATCATAGCCACCATTTCCATCATACTGTATATTATAGTGTACTAGCTTGCAACATATCTGGTCATTAAGCATGACATGCTACATATAGAGGCAGAACTTTGAAATTTGTGTGCAATAAGGAAAATCATTAAATATGTGCCTGTCATGTATAAAAACGATAATTATTTGCACCCCTCTCATTAGAACATGGTTAGTTCAGCTGCAGATTTCCACATTTTAGTGCAATTACTCTTAGATCTGGATCAGCCCCTATATGTGTAGAAATGTGTGTTTCAGTTGCTTTGATAAATAAAGTTGGAGTATTTTGTAGAAAACATGTTGAATGCCGTATGTTTATTAGTATTAGGCTGCTTTGTGTCTACCCATGTTTTGCATTCAGCTTTATGGGCCACTCGATATGTGCCGATTTGTGTCTGATTTCTTACATTCACCCAACATTACCTCCTCTGTTGTGGAATATACAGTGTTGTGTTTAGCACATTATAATTCTGTACTGTAGTAGAAAATTTTTAATTGTATCTATTGCACTTTATTCTAGATGTGATGCCTGGTCAAACTCCGATAAGTCACTTGAACAGACCTCTTCTGATGACGTGTTTTTTGACTGCTTACAATCACAGACTCTCTACAATGTTAACTTTCACCAGAATCACATGCAGTCTGCTAGTTTCCTAGAATCTAATGGTTCATCCAGTGACTTCTCCTCGTCCTCTCCATTGCTGGGACCCTCTTCAGCACAGACATTTTCAGTAGAGAAAAGCCACAGTGGAGTCAGTGACAGTGAAATATTGCCCATCACTCCACCACCAAGGCCACCCAAACCAAACCATTTTCCTGAGCCTAGGTCTGAGGTAATATTCAGTGGAATCTTCCAGAATGGACATTTACCTGGAATGGTGCCCAGACGAATTTCCCTATCCAGTCTGGACAATGTTAGTAACTGGAAAGGTAAACATATTTTATTGTATATTTTATTTCATTATTATTCAATATTATTATACTTACATTTAGTTCCATTTCCATAGAAGCTTACCATTTTAACCATTGCACTAACATTTTGTGTAAACCATGTATAATGGTGATATGGGTAACGAGATAACATAATGAGGATTATGTTTATGTAATATAGACACATTGTATGAACGAACAAGTCTCTATACCCTCTAATTTGCCTGGGGAACAAAAAAGGGAACTTTTTATGCACCTCTGAGAGTTAACCTCTCAAATAACGTTCCATGGAATATATTCATTTAGCCAATGACATGGCATAGGCAACCTGTGGCTCTCCAGGTGTGTTGTAAAACTACAAGTCCCTTTATGCTTTGCCAGTTATCAGATACACATACATGGGAGCATGTTGGGACTTGTAGTTTGCAGGTGTTACTGTAACCATTCCTGTTTGTTTTGTCTTCTTCTGTGGTGATTTTGCCATTAAGCATATGAAGCACATTGCTAGGGGGGTGTGTGTGCCACTCCGAAAATGGCATTTTTAAAAAACACACAGCCGACAGCTGATTGTCGTCTGCGTCTATTTAAAAAATGTCAGCAATTAGAAATTTAAGCTGCGGACCCCACTCTCTGACAGGTTAGTGTAGGGGAGTGGATGTAGTGTGTCAGGGTTTCCTTAAGCAGGGTACACACTGGGGCTTTTCAGCAGATAATCTTTCCAATCACACAATCAAAAGAACGTTTCACCAGATATCTTACCAGTGTGTACTGTCCAAAGATCTCCTAAAAGACACAGTGCACGCTTACAAAAAGCAAAAGATATCTTTCCATCTTTGATCTGGAATATTAGGAGCTCCAAAATATCAACTAAAAAGATCAGACTGTTTCAAAAGATTTTTTAGCATATTTGGACAGTACACACCGGTAAGATATCTGGTGAAATGGCGTTTTGATTGTGTGATTCGAAAGATTATATTTCGAAAAAGCTTCAGTGTGTACCCAGCCTTAGGGTTAGGCTGCAGGGAGAGGATGAATAAGAGAAAGGGAGACTTAGGGTTAGGCTGCAGGGAGGGGATGAATAAGAGAAGGGGAGACTTAGGGTTAGGCTGCAGGGAGGGGATGAATAAGAGAAAGGGAGACTTATGGTTAGGCTGCAGGGAGGGGATGATTAAGAGAAAGGGAGACCTAGGGTTAGGCTGCAGGGAGATGATGAATAAGAGAAAGGGAGACTTAGGGTTATGCTGCAGGGAGGGGATGAATAATAGAAGGGGACACTTAGGGTTAGGCTGCAGGGAGGGGGTGAATAAGAGAAGGGGAGACTTGGGGTTAGGCTGCAGGGAGGGGATGAATAAGAGAAGGGGAGACTTATGGTTAGGCTGCAGGGAGGGGATGAATACGAGAAGGGGAGACTCAGGGTTAGGCTACAGGGAGGGGATGAATAACAGAAATGGAGACTTAGGGTTAGGCTGCGGGGAGGGGATGAATAAGAGAAGGGGAGACTTAGGGTTAAGCTGCTGGGGGAGGAAATTGATTGGATAAGGTGAAGGTTAGGGTTAGGCTGCAGGGAAGGGGAGGTTTAGGGTAATAGAAGGGGAGGGTTAGCGTGAGGCTTAGCATAAAGGTTGGGGTTAGAGAAATAGGGATCGGCGGTAACCTATCTGCGGAAGGGCAGGATATTTTGGTTTGCAAAAAAAGGGCCACTTTCAGCGGCGAACCACACCCTATGTAATGGTGTAGCTTCACAAAGGAGGGGTTGGTTACTTACACTGCTCGTAGGGTTTTAGGTTGTGGGTTCTGGGTATTGGCTGCTACAGTCCACAAGTTTTTAAGGGCAAAAAGGGAGATGGCTCTATAATGGCTCCCTTACTCCCACTTGAGGAACAAAATTATAACGTGTTGGGTTGCAGTCCCTGAAGTGGCCAAGTGACAGGACTCCTGACTGCGAGTTCTGTCATGAGCCTCTATGATCTAAAGCTTTAAAAGATACATATTGCTTTAATAAATATATATTTATTCACATTTTAAATACTTTACACTATTCAAAAATAACATACAGGAACTCTGATTATCCAGGAATGAGGATAGTTCTTATAATCAACTCATTGGGTTGTTTGACTTGTGTTAATGTACGTATGTATGTACATTGAAGTATTTTGGAGGGTTTTAATATGCTATCAAATAATGATATAACTAGTTCAAACAGAAAATAGGGTGAGAAAACATTGATTCTTGAGATTGCGTTTTGGATAACTGGCATTTCAGATAATTGCCCTTTAAATTGTATTGTCACTGGGAAGTTCTCATTCTAAGAAACCTTATTTTTTTCCCTTAGCTTCTTTTATAAGACAAATGAAACACATGATATAGGAAAAGCCAATACCATAAAGACATCTGTTAGATTTACAAACAAAATGTTTCATGGTACAATATTAACTGAAATAGGTTGTCTTGAGTAGAGTATTAAACTGTAGAGGGTAACAGATGTGACTGCTCAGAGCAAATCTCTTTGTAACCATATTGTAACCACCAACAGCATTTACTGCTACAGAAACAGGTCCATCAAATGCAGATACATTAAATCAGAGGATGGACCGGATCCAGAGCTAATAACATCAGGGGACTTACGCACGTAATTTGTGTAAGTCCCCTGACAAGTAACATCAGCGCATACCAGATGTTACTGAAGCGTGCCCTCTGACATACAGAACTCAGTCCTGTCTGTTGGAAGGTACGATGAAGAAGCCAACCCTTAAGGTAGACATGCCGTATCCCCGCCTGTATAAGCCTGATGCGCCTGATAGGCATAGGGGCGGGAAAAACCAGATACGCATTGATCCATGTATGTATAGATGCAGATCAATGCATAAAAGTCAAGGTCGGATTCTAGACACTTAAGTTTCCAGAACCCTACTGATAGAGGAGAGTGATGGGGAGATGCACTACCTACCTTGGGTCATTTCAAGCCCCCGCACATATGGAAGGCATTTGGGGGTCTGGATTTGGCCTGATGAGTTTACACATTTCTTTTTTTACATCAATCATTTTTATTGAAATTTTTTGCAATATTCATGGGGGGGGGATACAGAAACAAAAGAAGGAGGGGGAAAGGGGAGGGTACATTATACAGATAACAATGCAACAAAGGAACAAATACTTGGTACATGGGAAATCAGCACTTGACATTTACAGAAGGTACTCTGAAACACTGCTTACACATATTTCTTATATCAAATAGAAAATTTATGATTTTATTTCAAAATTAAAAAAGCCTAGGTGATGTTTCAGCAGAATCACCATTTTTAAGCCAATAGTGATCTGAATGCAGCATGAGTAGGTATCTGTAGTGGGCAGGACTGTGACACAGAGCTTAGCATTGCTGCTTGTATAGTATGTTAGTAAGCAAAGCCAAATGGACTGGATTTCTGCATACATGTGAGTGCTTAGATAACCAATCCCATCGCTGGCATGAATTGACAATACCAGGATACTCATAAGATTTCTTAAAATGGCAGCAGAATGGAGGTTGGGATTGGTTGGCAATACAAATCAATGCCTTTACTGTTCATTGTAATAAAAAGCCCCTTCAAATTACAAGCGTAACCCTGCATTATCCCTGATCGAGCTGCTTGGAAAAAGACTCTTATATTAGATCTGGTTTTATATGAGCAACGGGGTAACTACACCAGAAAATTCCAAGTCTTATGTAAATATGTATGGTGCATACATCTGCTGTCTCCTTTTCCTCCATGGATAGACACATATTGGGCATACAGAACAGTACTCCTTTCCCGTAAGTCAGTCTTGTTTAATGTTGAGTCTTAGTTTGAACAGAGCTTATTAAATGTAACCACTTACTGTTAACAAGACATGGACCTGATCAGGGATACAACCTCACAGACTAGTGTTCCATTAGCAGATGTGAGCTCTAGTTTTTCATGTTCTGCATAATGGATCTAGTTATATGCTCCAAACCCAGCATAAGTAAGAATGCTTTAGCAGGTCACATGGACAGCAGGACCCTAGCTTACGTTTTCCAAACCATTCACACTTAACATGGAGACGGAAGTCTGGATTGGTCAGCCCTATGAATCCCCACTTATAGTCAAAGAAATTCTCCTTGCCCCCTTCCCCATCCCCATTGTTGAATAATACAGACACTTTTGCACCACCAAAAGGGGTGCATTCACACCTATACTGGGCATGGGCTGTGCCTGTAAAACCTGTATTGCTGCCTACACCATTGTCAGAAATGTGCAGTGCCCACACACCAGAGCGTGACTTTTCTGCCAGCATTAAAAAAAATATATAATGTATATCTTGAATAATAGCTTAATAACATTGTTTAGTAATTCACTGCGTAATACATCAGTCTAAATTAAGTAAATAAAGGAGAGGAATAATGTATTGACTATATTGAAAGAGCAAAAAACGTAAGGGATACATAAACAACTATTTTGTATTACCCTTTGTATATCTCCACCCACTTTGCATCCTCAGCCATTCTTTCACCCCATTGTATGTCCCATCCATTCTCTTACCCCCTTGTATGTCTCCAGCTATTCTCTCACCCTCTTGTATGTCTGCAGTAATCCTTTCACCCTTCATCCCTTTCTCTCCAGTTCCCGGCCATTCCTTATTGATACTTTAGCTGACTTACCTTGGCTTTGCTGGAGTCCCAGTCCCTGTGTCTGTGCTGTGGCTGCACTTCTGGATGGCAGCACTGCTTTAAGCTGGTCTTCACCCACCTAGTGATGTCTCTGGGCCCGTGCCCCCCAGCATGCCCAGGCCCGGGGTACACCCCTCCTCCTTCACCCTCTAGGCCTGCCTATAGTGTACATTAAAATTCTAAACCTCTCACACTTTTGAGCTATAAACACTAAGAAAACACCCTTTTGTCTGAGGTTTGTTCCATTAGTTATTCTCAATATAATGGGGTTACGTAATAGTTATTTTTTTTATTTAAAAAAAGCATATTAAGTGATTTTTGTGTTATGTTCTCTTTATGCTGGCTTAATAGCTCTTCTTGTGTGGACATTTTTATCTGCCATTAAGCACCCCCTCATCATCTACAACTGTCAGCACAGTCAGCTATTTATTAATATAAACTATAAATTCAATACACTGTTGAACAATGGGATGTTCTGTTTAAAAACTATTTTCTTATAGATTAGATATGATTAAAATAAAATCCTTTCTTTCAGGTGACTTGGAAGACTCCTCATTAAGAAGCAGAGATAAGAGGCTCAGTTTAAACCTGGTTAGTGTTCTGGAAAGGTTTATCTTTACCTTTCATTTCCTTGTTTACAATATTTTATTGAAATTATTGCCATGTGGTTTCTGTTTACTTGTGTTCTTTTTCCATTTACAATTTTATTTGTGGAATTGTGTTTACCTTTATATGATCTCACCATCTAATATTCATATTGGTGAGCCTGGGGGCCAGATTTACTAAGCTGCGAATTTGGAAAAGTGGAGATGTTGCCCATAGCAACCAATCAGATTTTAGCTGACATTCTCCGGTATGTAAAAAGAAAGTGAGAGCTAGAATCTGATTGGTTGCTATAGGCAACATCTCCATTTTTCCAAACCCGCAGCTTAGTAAATCTGGGCCTAGTTGTCTGGTTCCTTGGGGCACCATAATAACTCCTATTTCTATTCAGTTCAATAAGCCACATAGATCCTGTAATGATGGTGAGTCAGAATGAATTTCACTGGAGTGCATACTGCGACTGCCTTATATGATACACAGAGGGACTTCAATTAGCCACTGAGTGTGTTTTATATACTTTGTGTGCTTATATAATACACTCAGTGGCTAATTGAAGTCCCTCTGTGCATCATTAATTGCTCAGCACTTACTGTAGCTGTACATGTGACCCCTTTATACATAAACATAAATACTTTTAGAAAAGAGGATGACTAATATACAAATAGAAATGTAAATCTGATTATATATTCCAGTAAACAGAGATGATATATTATGCTTTGACAACAATAGTTATGTTGCAGTGTCATGCCATGCTTCCACTATGTTTATAGTCACGTTATAATTCTAAATGGAGTGGAGGCTCCTAGTGGGTATCTTTGGAATTACATGACCAAGGACAACTGGGTGGTACCACTATATATTTATTATTTAAATTAGTTATGATTTTACATGTAAAAACATTGTGTTTTTTATTATAAGTGGTGTAGGTTTTTTATTTAAATGTCTCATGTCTCAAGTCTACAGTTGCCTTTTTTAACATCTCATATTATAGATGTGATCTCTTTCTCTTCACTTTAGCCCAGGTTTACACCACTGTATTCCTTAACATCAGACTGTTCAGAAGATAGCTATGTTCCCATGAACCCAAACACCTCCCCGCCAGTATCTGAGTCAGATTGCAGCACAGACGGGTATATACCTATGAGTCCAGTAACTGCAACTTTCACCTTCCCAACGCCAATCAACTCAAAGGTGTCAAGTCCTTTACCAGACCTCCCAGCGGACCTAGAGCCTCCTCCGGTAAACCGAAATCTGAAGCCACGCAGAAAGAGTGAGTCATGTTTATAATTGGGTTTTTACTGATACAAGTACACTGATGATGGACAGCCAGCTCAAAGGGCCACCTGCAGCCCTCAGCTCCTTTGTGTAGGTGACTCATTTGATTTATTTAAGATGCTTACTGGTATATTATCATATATACCTTATATATTTAATTGTGTGGGCAGAGTACAAGGAAAAATTGGGCAGTCTGATTCCAGCCTATGTCCTAAGCTATCACTCTGGTCCTCAAGTACCACTAACAGTGCATATTTTCTAGATCTCCCTGCTGGAGCCCAGGTGTGTGTTTATTACTGAATGACATATGAAAAGATCCACAGGTACTGGTACTCATTATATCACTTGGGATAATGAGGAGACCCGGAAAACATTCACTGTTAGCGGTACTTGAGGATCGTGGTTGAGACCTCCTGCTCTGGATATTGGAGTGTTCCTATATATACGGAGATTAATTCCATGGCCAGGTCCCTACTTTAGCATGCGGAATACTGTATCATACGTTAGAGCTTAGCCACCCCCTACTGTACAATTTTCAAAGCCACACACCATGTATAACCTCCTATGCATGGAAAGTGCAGAGAATGAACATGCACAGCACATACCCATGCAGACATAGGGAGAATATACAAATTCCACACAGATGAGGCCTAGTCCAGGAATTGAATAAAAATCATTGCTCCAAGTGACAATGCTTATTTGTATATTTATATTAAAGTAATGCAATGTTATAAATAATAATATACTTCTGTAAATAGGCAAATAATATTGCCTTTGCTGTCTTATCGCTTTTAATGTACTGACAGATGAGATGGATTTAAATGTTTGAACTGGCATACAGCCAGAAAAATATATTAGATAATATTGCAATGTTGCATTCAATTGAATTATGTGTCTCCAGTGCGGCCACCTCCCTTGGACCTAAGGAATCTTTCTACAATTCGAGAACACCCTTCAGTGACAAGAACATGGACAGTGCCTTAGTAAGTACCAACAATGCATTGAGTTTTATAGCATGGTTTTGTTTTCTGTAACATACAATTAGAGGCCTATTTTTATAGAATCTTGTCAGTGTTAACACTTAAGTCATTACAGCAAGACATTTTATACCCATAACCTTTAAACATTATTTTTAGTGCTTTAAATGACTTCTGGTTACTCTCATGTGTTACAAATCTAGCTTTGTCATAGACCTGATATTCATTATAGTTGTCAGATTGATGTATTTTATCAGATAAGAATAATAGATTACAAGATGCACTAAGAATGTGATTTATGAGACTGTGATTAAATGTGATATGAAGTCAACATTAACAGTCATAAATATCTCAAATCAATGCACTTTGACCAGTTAGCAGCCAAGATTCACAACTACTGTAGATCTGGTCTCATGCTATACCCGATTCACAGGTAAACTCTGATTTGGGCTGCATTTTTGCAACTAAAACAGCTCCTCTTATACATTCATGATCCAGCCATCTATTTAAAAGACTTCCCCTGATTCCTCTGCTAATTAATGTAGCAATAGTTGAACTTCTCAATAAAGGTGACACCCAGCCATCTTTGAGAGGGTTTAGGTCTGCTGGTAATTTTCGGCGACATTAATATTTATCATCTCTCATTGCTTTGTAAACATCATATCATTGAAGCCTGTGCGTCAGTTTTCAGCACAGCTGCAAACCTAAACATTGGCAGGAAAATCATTAGCTCAGTAAAACAGCCCCCAGTGTCTTATAAAGCAAATATGACAAAGTGAAAAGAAATAGACTAAGGTATGAATCAGACTCGCCATTTGGAGTAGAGGCAAATAAATATTACATAAGGACACAGCTGCTAACAAATCCTAGACAGACATATCATGTCTGCTGTGTTTTGTACTGGGTGGACAATCTTCATAAACTCATTTGTCTCACTGACTCTGGATATCAGCGTTCATCATGTAAATGCATATCTGGGGGGGAGACAGATTTCTGCTGCTTGCCACTGCTGAGCTCCTTCCATACTGTTATCCTACCAAAGCAGCAGAAGAAGGGCATGTTTATAGGACATATGTGCAATGTCAGGACTTGGCTCTGTTTCAGAGCATCTGTAACATGCTTGTCTGACCTCTTCCATGTTTTTCTTCCTAGCAATCGGACCAGCTTTATCTCCCCAGAAAGTGACTGTATTAGCTCAGCAAATCTCTTTCCCAGTTATGTCTCAGGAGAAGAGGAGGAGAGCTATATTCAAATGGTAATTGTTGGCTGAGCTACATGCAGCAGAGGCTGTGTGAGATCTGAGAACTGAGGATTCTGACTTTAATGCATAGATCAGGGGTTCTCAATCATTAGTACGTGCATTAGTATGGGGTGGAATGTGAACCCCCATCTGGTGGTACGTGGGGCAGCTGGGCAGGGATGTAAGGAGTTACAGCATCCAGAAATATATGCATTTTAATGAGTAATACCAGATGGCAGAAGTAAATTTAATCAAATATGTTGGGGACTGAATAGCATATGTAAAAAATAGATCTGAAAATAATTACAACAACCTAAAATAAATATATATGTGGATTGGGTTTGTATCTATATGATAATGTCACTTATTTGTTAATATACAAGAGGGAGCGAACATAGGTAAAAAGAATGAAGGCGTTAATCTGCTAATAGCAGGGCCATAGTGATGGTAGAGAGAGAGAGAGATGCAGGGGAAGAAAGGAATTAAGAACAGTGTATGGGGATTGGCCAGTTTGTCCTCCACTTCATTCCATGGTGGGTGACTAGTACACACCAAAAAAGGTTGAGAACTGCTGCTATAGAGGAAGATTAGATTCACTTGGGCCTCACCTCCCACCTTTGACACTCCTGAAAGGTAGACACAAAGGGTTGGCAAGTATGCTTATGCTTAATATTGGGCAATCAATCAATAATTAACTATAAAAGGGAAACTATTTAATGCAAATAAAAGTATTGAATGGTTCTGGCTATTTGTCTTAAGATGTTCACATCACGTTGTAGGCAATGGTGCCTATACAAAGGATGCACATTGCTGCCCTAGTGGCCTTCCAGGGGCTTTGATCCTTAGGACAATATTGTACAAATATAAAATATAAAATATTGTGCAAATATAAAATATAAAATATTGTACAAATATAAAATATAAAATATTGTGCAAATATAAAATATAAAATATTGTACAAATATAAAATATAAAATATTGTACAAATATAAAATATTGTGCATTGTACAAATATAAAATATAAAATATTGTGCAAATATAAAATATAAAATATTGTACAAATATAAAATATAAAATATTGTGCAAATATAAAATATAAAATATTGTACAAATATAAAATATAAAATATTGTGCAAATATAAAATATAAAATATTGTACAAATATAAAATATAAAATATTGTGCAAATATAAAATATAAAATATTGTACAAATATAAAATATAAAATATTGTGCAAATATAAAATATAAAATATTGTACAAATATAAAATATAAAATATTGTGCAAATATAAAATATAAAATATTGTACAAATATAAAATATAAAATATTGTGCAAATATAAAATATAAAATATTGTACAAATATAAAATATAAAATATTGTGCAAATATAAAATATAAAATATTGTACAAATATAAAATATAAAATATTGTGCAAATATAAAATATAAAATATTGTACAAATATAAAATATAAAATATTGTGCAAATATAAAATATAAAATATTGTACAAATATAAAATATAAAATATTGTGCAAATATAAAATATAAAATATTGTACAAATATAAAATATAAAATATTGTGCAAATATAAAATATAAAATATTGTACAAATATAAAATATAAAATATTGTGCAAATATAAAATATAAAATATTGTACAAATATAAAATATAAAATATTGTGCAAATATAAAATATAAAATATTGTACAAATATAAAATATAAAATATTGTGCAAATATAAAATATAAAATATTGTACAAATATAAAATATAAAATATTGTGCAAATATAAAATATAAAATATTGTACAAATATAAAATATAAAATATTGTGCAAATATAAAATATAAAATATTGTACAAATATAAAATATAAAATATTGTGCAAATATAAAATATAAAATATTGTACAAATATAAAATATAAAATATTGTGCAAATATAAAATATAAAATATTGTACAAATATAAAATATAAAATATTGTGCAAATATAAAATATAAAATATTGTACAAATATAAAATATAAAATATTGTGCAAATATAAAATATAAAATATTGTACAAATATAAAATATAAAATATTGTGCAAATATAAAATATAAAATATTGTACAAATATAAAATATAAAATATTGTGCAAATATAAAATATAAAATATTGTACAAATATAAAATATAAAATATTGTGCAAATATAAAATATAAAATATTGTACAAATATAAAATATAAAATATTGTGCAAATATAAAATATAAAATATTGTACAAATATAAAATATAAAATATTGTGCAAATATAAAATATAAAATATTGTACAAATATAAAATATAAAATATTGTGCAAATATAAAATATAAAATATTGTACAAATATAAAATATAAAATATTGTGCAAATATAAAATATAAAATATTGTACAAATATAAAATATAAAATATTGTGCAAATATAAAATATAAAATATTGTACAAATATAAAATATAAAATATTGTGCAAATATAAAATATAAAATATTGTACAAATATAAAATATAAAATATTGTGCAAATATAAAATATAAAATATTGTACAAATATAAAATATAAAATATTGTGCAAATATAAAATATAAAATATTGTACAAATATAAAATATAAAATATTGTGCAAATATAAAATATAAAATATTGTACAAATATAAAATATAAAATATTGTGCAAATATAAAATATAAAATATTGTACAAATATAAAATATAAAATATTGTGCAAATATAAAATATAAAATATTGTACAAATATAAAATATAAAATATTGTGCAAATATAAAATATAAAATATTGTACAAATATAAAATATAAAATATTGTGCAAATATAAAATATAAAATATTGTACAAATATAAAATATAAAATATTGTGCAAATATAAAATATAAAATATTGTACAAATATAAAATATAAAATATTGTGCAAATATAAAATATAAAATATTGTACAAATATAAAATATAAAATATTGTGCAAATATAAAATATAAAATATTGTACAAATATAAAATATAAAATATTGTGCAAATATAAAATATAAAATATTGTACAAATATAAAATATAAAATATTGTGCAAATATAAAATATAAAATATTGTACAAATATAAAATATAAAATATTGTGCAAATATAAAATATAAAATATTGTACAAATATAAAATATAAAATATTGTGCAAATATAAAATATAAAATATTGTACAAATATAAAATATAAAATATTGTGCAAATATAAAATATAAAATATTGTACAAATATAAAATATAAAATATTGTGCAAATATAAAATATAAAATATTGTACAAATATAAAATATAAAATATTGTGCAAATATAAAATATAAAATATTGTACAAATATAAAATATAAAATATTGTGCAAATATAAAATATAAAATATTGTACAAATATAAAATATAAAATATTGTGCAAATATAAAATATAAAATATTGTACAAATATAAAATATAAAATATTGTGCAAATATAAAATATAAAATATTGTACAAATATAAAATATAAAATATTGTGCAAATATAAAATATAAAATATTGTACAAATATAAAATATAAAATATTGTGCAAATATAAAATATAAAATATTGTACAAATATAAAATATAAAATATTGTGCAAATATAAAATATAAAATATTGTACAAATATAAAATATAAAATATTGTGCAAATATAAAATATAAAATATTGTACAAATATAAAATATAAAATATTGTGCAAATATAAAATATAAAATATTGTACAAATATAAAATATAAAATATTGTGCAAATATAAAATATAAAATATTGTACAAATATAAAATATAAAATATTGTGCAAATATAAAATATAAAATATTGTACAAATATAAAATATAAAATATTGTGCAAATATAAAATATAAAATATTGTACAAATATAAAATATAAAATATTGTGCAAATATAAAATATAAAATATTGTACAAATATAAAATATAAAATATTGTGCAAATATAAAATATAAAATATTGTACAAATATAAAATATAAAATATTGTGCAAATATAAAATATAAAATATTGTACAAATATAAAATATAAAATATTGTGCAAATATAAAATATAAAATATTGTACAAATATAAAATATAAAATATTGTGCAAATATAAAATATAAAATATTGTACAAATATAAAATATAAAATATTGTGCAAATATAAAATATAAAATATTGTACAAATATAAAATATAAAATATTGTGCAAATATAAAATATAAAATATTGTACAAATATAAAATATAAAATATTGTGCAAATATAAAATATAAAATATTGTACAAATATAAAATATAAAATATTGTGCAAATATAAAATATAAAATATTGTACAAATATAAAATATAAAATATTGTGCAAATATAAAATATAAAATATTGTACAAATATAAAATATAAAATATTGTGCAAATATAAAATATAAAATATTGTACAAATATAAAATATAAAATATTGTGCAAATATAAAATATAAAATATTGTACAAATATAAAATATAAAATATTGTGCAAATATAAAATATAAAATATTGTACAAATATAAAATATAAAATATTGTGCAAATATAAAATATAAAATATTGTACAAATATAAAATATAAAATATTGTGCAAATATAAAATATAAAATATTGTACAAATATAAAATATAAAATATTGTGCAAATATAAAATATAAAATATTGTACAAATATAAAATATAAAATATTGTGCAAATATAAAATATAAAATATTGTACAAATATAAAATATAAAATATTGTGCAAATATAAAATATAAAATATTGTACAAATATAAAATATAAAATATTGTGCAAATATAAAATATAAAATATTGTACAAATATAAAATATAAAATATTGTGCAAATATAAAATATAAAATATTGTACAAATATAAAATATAAAATATTGTGCAAATATAAAATATAAAATATTGTACAAATATAAAATATAAAATATTGTGCAAATATAAAATATAAAATATTGTACAAATATAAAATATAAAATATTGTGCAAATATAAAATATAAAATATTGTACAAATATAAAATATAAAATATTGTGCAAATATAAAATATAAAATATTGTACAAATATAAAATATAAAATATTGTGCAAATATAAAATATAAAATATTGTACAAATATAAAATATAAAATATTGTGCAAATATAAAATATAAAATATTGTACAAATATAAAATATAAAATATTGTGCAAATATAAAATATAAAATATTGTACAAATATAAAATATAAAATATTGTGCAAATATAAAATATAAAATATTGTACAAATATAAAATATAAAATATTGTGCAAATATAAAATATAAAATATTGTACAAATATAAAATATAAAATATTGTGCAAATATAAAATATAAAATATTGTACAAATATAAAATATAAAATATTGTGCAAATATAAAATATAAAATATTGTACAAATATAAAATATAAAATATTGTGCAAATATAAAATATAAAATATTGTACAAATATAAAATATAAAATATTGTGCAAATATAAAATATAAAATATTGTACAAATATAAAATATAAAATATTGTGCAAATATAAAATATAAAATATTGTACAAATATAAAATATAAAATATTGTGCAAATATAAAATATAAAATATTGTACAAATATAAAATATAAAATATTGTGCAAATATAAAATATAAAATATTGTACAAATATAAAATATAAAATATTGTGCAAATATAAAATATAAAATATTGTACAAATATAAAATATAAAATATTGTGCAAATATAAAATATAAAATATTGTACAAATATAAAATATAAAATATTGTGCAAATATAAAATATAAAATATTGTACAAATATAAAATATAAAATATTGTGCAAATATAAAATATAAAATATTGTACAAATATAAAATATAAAATATTGTGCAAATATAAAATATAAAATATTGTACAAATATAAAATATAAAATATTGTGCAAATATAAAATATAAAATATTGTACAAATATAAAATATAAAATATTGTGCAAATATAAAATATAAAATATTGTACAAATATAAAATATAAAATATTGTGCAAATATAAAATATAAAATATTGTACAAATATAAAATATAAAATATTGTGCAAATATAAAATATAAAATATTGTACAAATATAAAATATAAAATATTGTGCAAATATAAAATATAAAATATTGTACAAATATAAAATATAAAATATTGTGCAAATATAAAATATAAAATATTGTACAAATATAAAATATAAAATATTGTGCAAATATAAAATATAAAATATTGTACAAATATAAAATATAAAATATTGTGCAAATATAAAATATAAAATATTGTACAAATATAAAATATAAAATATTGTGCAAATATAAAATATAAAATATTGTACAAATATAAAATATAAAATATTGTGCAAATATAAAATATAAAATATTGTACAAATATAAAATATAAAATATTGTGCAAATATAAAATATAAAATATTGTACAAATATAAAATATAAAATATTGTGCAAATATAAAATATAAAATATTGTACAAATATAAAATATAAAATATTGTGCAAATATAAAATATAAAATATTGTACAAATATAAAATATAAAATATTGTGCAAATATAAAATATAAAATATTGTACAAATATAAAATATAAAATATTGTGCAAATATAAAATATAAAATATTGTACAAATATAAAATATAAAATATTGTGCAAATATAAAATATAAAATATTGTACAAATATAAAATATAAAATATTGTGCAAATATAAAATATAAAATATTGTACAAATATAAAATATAAAATATTGTGCAAATATAAAATATAAAATATTGTACAAATATAAAATATAAAATATTGTGCAAATATAAAATATAAAATATTGTACAAATATAAAATATAAAATATTGTGCAAATATAAAATATAAAATATTGTACAAATATAAAATATAAAATATTGTGCAAATATAAAATATAAAATATTGTACAAATATAAAATATAAAATATTGTGCAAATATAAAATATAAAATATTGTACAAATATAAAATATAAAATATTGTGCAAATATAAAATATAAAATATTGTACAAATATAAAATATAAAATATTGTGCAAATATAAAATATAAAATATTGTACAAATATAAAATATAAAATATTGTGCAAATATAAAATATAAAATATTGTACAAATATAAAATATAAAATATTGTGCAAATATAAAATATAAAATATTGTACAGCTGGGAGGGGAGGGCGGCGTTAACGTACTAACGCCGCCGTCCCAGCGTATCAACTCTCCCTTACGCCGGCTGAAGTTAGGGTAGCCTTCAACCGGCGTAAGGGAGACTTAATACGCTAAGGGGGAGTGAAAAAGTATACAGCGAGCGTATTTTCAGCGTAATATTCGCCCAAGGGGCGTGCGTTGTGTACGACGATAGTCCGTACGCTCGAGTTACTACACAGAGGCGGGGATAGCCATTTAAATTGTACAGTACGGGCGTGCTAAGCCCCGTAGACCAGCGTATCCGTACGAAAATTCGCACAAACGCTTGAAAAAGTTAGGGTAGGGTTCAGCCGCCGTAAGTCGGTACAATCAGTGGGAGTGTCATGGGCGTGAAAGTTTATACGCCCGGGCGATCATACTCTACGCTCGCGGGCGTAGGTCTGGATCAGGCCCATAGGCCTGTGTGACTGCTGAATTCACTCTTATATGGTAATAACTGTTCTTATACATCATAGGAAATCATTATATAGCATTAGCCTGTGGCATTAATTTTTAAACATCAAAAATAAATACTGTTATTTCTATATAATTTTTCATATAGCCAATACCTGTGGAGGTTAATATGCAAATATATCTTTCTGCTGAAGGGAACATTAAGCAGTCATAGCTCTTTCTAACACTTCTAAAACCTATGGGCCAGATCCTGAGTTCAGGACGAAAGCATATTAACGCTAGCCGCTTGCGTATCTTCGACTTTTTGTATGTAGTGCTCATGCGCACGGCAGATGTTAGGCATCATAACTCTGATCGTACGTACCTTCCTCGTAAATGCGTACGAAGGGGCGTGTCATCCTCACGGCGCCTTGAAATACGCTTTGTAGGCGGAGGGAGGCAGTTAAATTGTACAGTATGGGCTGGGTTAGGCCATTAGGTGCGACAATCCATTACGTACGAGCGTACTTAAGCTTGGAAAAGTTATGGGGGGGTTTAGTACTCGTAAATCAAGTAAATTATGTGTGAACGAGGAGAGTGCCCGGGGGAGTACATAGTACTTATGATTGTGTAAATACGCTACACGATCGTACTTAAACTGCACTTAGGTCTGGATCTGGCCCTATGTGTGTATGGAAAATCAATGTGCCTGTGATACATCACTGTCAATATTTCATCAGGCAATGAACATGATCACTGTTATTTACTAAAATTGCAGTTTGAAACTTGGAAATCACCCTCACATTGCCTTGCAAACTGGACTTTTGGTTTACAACATCTCAACTATCTAGTTTACAGGGGCTTCGATAATTTTGTATTTCAACATACTTGACGAACTATAAAAGTGTTCTTGTAGATAAAGCAGGAAGCAAAATATATCTAAAGATATCTACAGCAGATGACACATAAATATCATACTTAAAGAAATATTTATGAGCATGTCCAGCAGAACACCAGTATTATTAAATATAATCATTTAAAATGCTAAATGTGTTATGTTATTTTCAAAAAGCAATTATAGTTATGTTTTTGTTTTTCCTTGTACAGGAACAGCGACAAGGGACATCCCCTAGTAGTGGAAGTTTTCCATGGCCAAGGAAGTTCAACCTTGACTATCTTGCTTTAGATTTTAATTCTGCATCACCATCCCCTGTGCAAAAGGTAAGATCTTTCTACTTTAGTTACAAGCAGTGGAAAATTGCTAAGGCTACAAGTATACAGTGAAGATAAAAACAACTGTTACTGTCACTGGGCTGGATCCAGGCTTAAGTAAGTGCTTGAAATTAGTTACTCCTGGGCTAAACCATGTTGATTGCAGAGGGAGTCAAGTTAATTGTATTCTTCGCATGCAGGGATATATCTTTGAATTGCTTACTGCACACAGATACTGACCAGCTTTACTATCACACTGTTATTCAGTCTTGAGATAGGAAACTTCACCTCTCAACTCTAATACTGTTTGCAACAGATGAAATATGACTCCCCTGCAATCAACATGGTTTAGCCCAGGAGTAACTAAGTTCAAGCACTTAAGTCTGGATCCAGCTCACAGTTCTTAAATAAGTTTTCTTCAAATCCTAAATACATTGTTTGTGAAGCTGTTGGTTACCAAGCACAGGCTGGACTGGGAGCACATGAAAAGACAGATTTAAGCACTGAAAAGAGAATTAGAAATTAAAGTTAGGTAAAACTTCCTAGCTCTACTCTAATTTACAGATTAAACATAGAGCTATGTATTATGTTAGTTCTATGCACAAAAGTAAGTATTCCCCCTGCATGCAATTAAAAAATAAATATTTTACACTCCTCACATTGCAACATGGTTTTCCTGCGGTCTTTTTTGAACCTGTTTTGCCCTTATTCTTAAACTCTGGATCAGCCCCTTGATGTTTTTTTGCAAAATGTTTTATAAAATCACCAAAATAGATAATTCGTTGAAATTATTGTATTAGATATATGACAGATTTTTCAGTATCAAAAACCTTGATTACATCTTATAAGCAGGGTTGCTAGTCATCTTATATACTAGTGTTGCTAGGCAGTGGGGGCAGAACTTGAGGCTTTCATGGAAACCACCAGCCTCAAGTCACTTGCGGGAGATTTGCAGGGTCTCCCGGCATATCGGAAGAACTGCCCGAATTTCTGGAGTTTTCCGCAACCTTGCTTATAAGGGTAAAAATATTTTTTTTTTTAAACCACCTTAGAAGTATACCTTGAAATATTTCAATCATACCTTTAAATCTTTTTGCATATTTCTCTGCAGTTTTAAGATTCGAATCTTATCATTTTTCTCTTTCACCACAGAAGCCCTACCTTTCTGAAGAACAGAGAGTAGACTATGTCCAGGTGGACGAACAGAAGACACAAGCTCTGCAGAGCACTAAACAAGAGTGGTCGGACGAGAGACAGTCAAAAGTATAAAGAAGTGTTCATTTGGAGTTTTCTAAGTTTTGCACTAGATTATTACATTTATAGCAGCTAAAAGGACGTTTTTGAACATTTTAATCTCCATGGGGTGGGATATGAAAACCTTGGGACAAACTGTATTTATTTCTCAAAATAGTGGAATTTGCTGAGAGATTATAATGAATGCATGTCATGCATCTATTCTTGCATGCATGAAAATATAACCAGAACATCCCGAAGTACTTGTACAGAATAACATGTTTATAAACCGTGCACATTAGCAGTTTCTTTCTGATAAGCCATAAGAAATATTGAAAAATATATTACATTGCAATGTTCTTCCTCCAGAGTGACACAATGAGATTCCATTTATGAGGGATTGTCTATTATAGTGCACAGTCGCCTTTTTGGTGTAGAGTAGGTGCAATAATTTCCAAAGTTTTTATATGTTTATATTATTAGTGGCACTGTGGTTTCTGCATTGCACTAGATTCTTAGAAATGTTGATTTTTATGTTTATGATTGGGAAGTACAAAAGGTAGCACTGTGTTGTAAAAAAAATATGACATATAGCATTTTTATATGTTAAAAAAGCACTGAATCTCTGAATACAATTGACCACAGGCTGTCTTTTATTATAGGGCTTGATGGCTGCGGTATATGCAGTCTTTATGAGCCTGTGTCAGTGTACAGAATAAGGGCCTCTCTACTAGTAACAAAGTTACTATGTAAACAAGCTATTCACTGTAATTATGTTTATAAATTGCGCAGTTATCAGACACTTGTAAATAGTCAAATATCTTTTTTAAGTGTATAAAATATCTTTTTTTTTTTTAAATCATGCAGCACAAATAACATTACAATAATTCATAATAAATTGCACAGATGCCTAGAATTAGAATTTTCAAGTTGATCATGAGGCTTAAATTGTCCACACACACTATATGCAATAGTTAGGCCTGTCATTGACTGAGAGACCTGATTGTTGTGCAGTGTTTGGCAAGGAATGATTTGTTGGACAAAACAGTTTTTAAAAAAATCGCACTATTAATAATTGTTGATATTGAATGATCTGACCATCACAGGGCATTAGAGAGACAGCATTGATTATCAGGCAGCACATGGTCACTATACCAGTTTCCTGGCTATCAAAGCATTATATCAGGTGCTCAGGAAATCACATAGGTCCATATTTACTAAGCTGTGGGTTTTGAAAGAGCGGAGAGTTTGCCCATAGCAACCAATCAGATTCTAGGTCTTATTTAATTATTGCATTCTAGAGAATATCAGCTAGAATCTGATTGGTTGCTATGGGCAAACTCTCCACTCTTTCAAAACGCACAGCTTGTTAAATCTGGACCATAGTGTGCGACCAGCTTTATAACACATTCAGCATGACAGTCGTCAAACTAATCTAAACCAGTATATCTTTAACCACATTAACACCTACAACATGAGTGCTGAACATAGAAGGACTTAATAAGCACTTCAGCAATTTGCTAGTTGACTGAATACAGCAATGTTCTGATAAAACTATTTATCCAGGGATGAGAGAAAATTCTGTCCATAATAGTGTTGTTCCTATAGTAAGTGGCTTGGAGTTGAACAAAGTCTTTTGATGTTCCATATATTTGTATGTGAATTATAAGTACCTATGCATAACATTCATATATGATCTAATTTGTTTTCTATTATTTAAAACAAGGGTAGAAATAGATTTAAAATGGAGATGAAAAGTAGATTATTCTGCAGGAGGTGACTTCTGTTTGTATTGAGAAACAAATATTACCAATGGGTTCAAAAACTGGTGCTCCATTATACATTTTTGGCTTCTACATAGCACCAGTATGGCAGATTGAAAGATACAACTCCATGCTTTGTGTGAACTCCAGACATGTCCTTATATTGAAACTATTTTTAGCAGCAAGGAGAATGGATTTCATTTGAGTACTTACCTTTAGTAGAATAAGCTAATCATGTCAATATTTATCATGCTAAATAATATGTATGCATGTGTCACATATCTGTCTCTCTTCTTACAAATCAAGAAACCCCTTTCAAAAGCTCCCTAGCTTCTGGACACTTTGCCACATAGGGCCTGATCCAGACCTACGACCGCGAGCGCCCGCGAGCGTAGCGTATGATCGCCCGGGCGTATAAACGTTCACGCCCATGACACTTCCATTGATTGTACCTACTTACGGCGGCTGAACCCTCCCCTAACTTTTTCAAGCGTCCGTGCGAATTTTCGTACCGATACGCTGGTCGTACGGGGCTTAGCACGCCCATACTGTACAATTTAAATGACTATCCCCGCCTCTGTGTAGTAACTCGAGCGTCTGGATTCTCGTCGTACAAAACGCACGCCCCTTGTGTGAAAAATACGCTGAAAATACGCTCGCTGTACGCTCATGTCCTTCGGACAACCGGAAGTTGTCATACTGCACATGCGCAGTGTGTTTTTTCTCCCGTTTTTCTGCCGTAGGTCTGGATCAGGCCCATAGACACAAGCTCACAGCTCTTTCAATGTCATATTGTGGAAGAGGCAGATGACAGAACCCATAGTGTGGTATAAGTGCGGTGACTGTGGTTGCCATAGTAGTCCAAAGTTCTAAATATTAAAAGCAGCCTGTAGAATAAAAAGTTAGAAAAAGATTGTTGCCCCTATAGTTTTGTGAAGGTTTGGCCACTAGATAGCACCATTGGCATGCCAGTATTTGCGAGTTTGCTATTATATTGTTGGGTTACGAGGCAGGTTGAAAGCTGCTTCTAGTATTAAGAAAGGTAAATGTGGATACTAAGGTTACCACACACTCTATTTTTGTTCTGCAACATGTTCTGTTTTGAAGAGCTGGACTGCTTGCTGCTGCACCCCACTGAGTGCTATAGTAAAGTTACTTTTCTAGATTTGTTCTCTATATTTAGAGACTATTTGATAGATGTTATGAGAAGTGGGAAATGGTGAGTGTGTATTGTAGATGAGCTTGTAGTTATTACTACTGAGCTTTTTCGTTGTATTCCTTAGAATTAGGGGAAGATACAATTTGGTTAAATTTATAGCAGTTTTAATTAGATATGTAGTAGATGAGTAAAACAAAATCTGAAAATATTCTACAAATAGCAGCCAATGACCTGAATCAAGGTGCTTTTCTTCTAGGAAGGAATATGAAAATCCACAATAATGTAAATGCATCCACACTTTGTTAGGGCTAATTCTAACAATATTATCATTTTATAACCTTTCCTTTATGTAATATAAATATAAGTAACCAAAGTAAACTACTCAGTTCATTGTCTTGACTAATTATATCATAGTGCAGATACAAGTCATAGGCATTTAAAGAAGAATTAATACCCAGCACAATTAAGGCATTTGCCGTTGACTGTTTATATTTTCACTGCAGCATTTTGTGGTTTCCCTGTGGAACCAATTTTGTTGTCTTGTGACAGTTTGACATTACACAAACCTAAACATGTATTATATAGCTGCAACTGGTGTCATGTGTCAATATAACTACCTGTCACTTTGGAATCTACATGCCACGTGCTTAGTGATTTTCCTTTTGAATTTTATCCTAATAATGCTGCCTTGTTACATTCCAACACTCCAATGTTGACAATGTATGGTTTGCTCTGTCTGACAGGCTGGTCAGAAGCTGCATAGATTTAACTGTCAAAATTCCTGCAGGATGGACTAATAATACTATACAGATTTATTGCTGTTTACTTTATAAAAGCGTGTTGTTTTTTTTTCTTTAAATGATGCACAATTATGTCAAAATACACTGAACAAGTATAAAATACTTAAGCATCCCACAAATAAATCTGTCACATGCAACCTAGGTAATCATTTGGTGGTCTCCACCAATAATTTGGCACTAGTGACATGACTGATGCAGAAAGCAGTTCCTAAATATTGCTTTAGAAATAAGATAGCAACTTCTATTGTTTGTAGATGACAAGAACAACTTTATGATTGTGAAGAACTAGGACATACTAGAATTGAATTATTTCCGCATCAATTTATAATGTCTGGGAAAAACCACCTAACCTATTTTAGCCAGAGCTGTAACTAGAAATTTTAGCACCAGGGGTAAAAAAGGAAAAATTGTGCTCTCTGACCCTGAATTACAAGCCAATTTAACCATAAATATTAACTGACTGGTGCCCCCCTTAAGCTTTGCGTCCTGGGCGTCTGCCCCTATCGCACGCCCCTAGTTACTAGCTATTATGTACCTAGCACATGTTTGAAAAAATATAGCTAGAATCTGGCTGGCTGACACTGGCAACACCTTAACTATTTTAAAAAGCTTGCTACAAATACCCCTCAGTGCTCTACAGATTGCTGAATGAGAATATGGGGCTGCAGTGGAAGTATTTCAAAGTATCTCTAATATGCTATTGAATAGCAAACCGTTATTTAAAGCCAGATAATAGATTATAAAACAAAACGTTACACTGGGTGTGAAGGTATAAGTGTCTTTAGTCACTTAATCTGCCTAAATGAAAGTTGACCAAATAATGCAATTGTAGATAACGTACAGCTAAAAAGAAATTGACATTGCGTATAGAGGTGAAATCAGCTTTGCCTTGGTGCATGTTGGTCGCTAAAGGACAACCAGATAAAAGGTGCCATATTTTTATTAGTTATTACTTTCGTTAGGTGGTATGTCCCCTAGTACAGATTACTATAGAGCCCTCATATTTTAGATACTTAGGGCCTGATCCAGACCTACGCTCGCGAGCGTAGCGTATGATCGCCCGGGCGTATAAACTTTCACGCCCATGACACTCCCATTGATTGTACCGACTTACGGCGGCTGAACCCTACCCTAACTTTTTCAAGCGTCCGTGCGAATTTTCGTACCGATACGCTGGTCGTACGGGGCTTAGCACGCCCACACTGTACAATTTAAATGGCTATCCCCGCATCTGCGTCCGGACTATCGTCATACAAAACGCACACCCCTTGGGCGAAAAATACGCTGAAAATACGCTCGCAGTACGCTCATGTCCGACCGGAAGTTGTCATACTGCACATGCGCAGTGCGTTTTTTCTCCCGGTTTTACGCTCCCGACCGGCGTACGATCCCTTGCGGGCGTAGGTCTGGATCAGGCCCTTAGTGACACAGTCTGGAGACACTGTAAGACAAGTCTCACACATCTCTAGTACTGTATTTCTCTCTGCCTCCTTACTTACATATATTCTCTAGGCCATTGGTAAAATTCTTTTATAGGTGCCAACATTGTACTGCATTCTTTCTACAAGCGTTGGCAGCTATTTTCTTCTTTCACTAATTTCCAGATTTGTAATCTATACATACATACATATATATACATACATATATTCTCAACCTTCTTTTTGGGGAGTACCAGATGCCCACTATGGAATCATGTCAAGTAACACTTTGCATATCATGTAGACACATACCCACGACATGTATATAAAAGTTCTGGGGATTTTGTTATTGTTGTTTACATATTTGTGCAGTAATTTTAAGGTGCATTTTCTACATATGCCATTTAGACCCCAAGATATTATATAAATGAGGTCCTTTGGTATTGTACCATTATAATGGGTATGTTCTTGGTAACCGCTAAACCTCCATTAGACCACAATGCAATGCGCACAACAGTTCTGATAAACTATCACCCTGTGAAATCGTTTTTCTGATAAGCAGCCTGTTGTGCACTGAGGTTCTCTGTTACACATCTTATATATCTTAAGTTCCCACCAGCTTATTTATATTTTACAAAGATATCTGTCAATGTTAGTGAACTTGTGTTATATGGAGTAGCTTACATTTTCAGTTTAATGATTTTAAAAAACACAGTTGTAGGTTTATTTTTATTAAATTATATTTTAATTTAAACTGTTACATGTAAAAATAGGTCAAGTAAATATTTTTTTTTATTGCATATGGTAATTAAACAGCTTATGTACCTTCAGATCAATGGGAAATTTATTTGGTAATGTATTTTTCTGCTCAGACTTTTCCAAACATTTGAAGTGACCTGTGCAGTTTCGAAAAGCTTTGTTATGATCTATTAGGAAATGTTATGTCCTCAATATTTAGTATAACCACCTTGCATAGATTTTATAATGTACATTTGCTTTTATTTTCTGCTAATGATGCTCAGATGTATATAGTCAATGCTGCAATAAACAACACTACTGTCATTGTAAGTGAATGTATAGGTACAACAAGGATACAAGGACAGTGTGTCTAAACACAGCCATAGTATAAGTAACAAATAAAGTATACATAGCATCAGGTCTTTGTGTCCACACTGCCATTCTGAAGTATCATTTGTACAATGTTTTTTTTACTTCACATTAGGACAATATGAGTTCTAGCTGACAGGGCTTAGCTAGGTATCACTAGACTCAATAGCAAATGGTGGATCTAGCACTGATACCTCCAGCTCTCTACTCTGTAATGAAAAGAACATAGGAAAGGTCTAAACATGGAGGACAACCCAACTCTGTTCTCTTGAGGCAGTGTGACCACTGTGGGTGCAAGAGTTGGTCGCCTTGGGACACCCTCTTGTCCAGTATTTACGCCACGGATAGATGTTTCATCATAGGAATAGCACATCTTGTTTTCTACTGTTTTTCACTTTTATACTTTTATGGGACAAATGGCAGTGATAAAAGGACCCTGAGTGCTTCCCGAGCTATAGCCCATCACAAAGAACAAATAATGAAACCAAAGCTGGTTAAATTAATAAAGGTTTCCAAATCAAAACTACTGACAATAAGAATTTAGACAATAAAACAAATGTTTTCACTATTGCCAGCACCTTAACTAGAAATTGTACTATTCTGGCAAGAAATAAAAATTGCATCCATCGTTAACTGTAATGAAAGCCTAAGATATTAATCTACTTGCACTAAAAATATCAGCATCCTGATGTGATGACCGCAGGAGGAAGTACAGCAGGTATAACAGTATAATATTTACTAGCACAGCCCATGGAAAATAGGTGTGAAGGTTTGCAGCAGCCTACCAGAGATCAAATAGTTATAGAGAAGTCTTATATTTAGGGCTTTCTCCCTATAATAAATATTTCCCTAATCTTTAACTTAATAACAAATTCCTATATGAACCAATACCAGCACAATGCCAAGATATATAAAATATACAGTATATATAATCCATCTTTATCATGTTTTTCATGTACTGGCAATTTGAGTTTATAATTAGGAACCAACGTTGTTATTAATAGAATGCATTCGTTGAAATCAGATTTTTGCCCATGTCAAAATACAGCACTGATCTCTGTGGCAGCACTGGTCAAATGAGTGTCAGTCCTGTGTTCTACTGACCATAAGTAAGTACTGCAGTAAGAACATTTATGTTATACAGGAAGTATTGCTTTAATAATGGTTTTCCCTGTTATGTTGATCATCCATAAATCTACTTTACAGTGGGTATGTGTTCTAAGGGCCAGATTTACTAAGCTGCGGGTTTGGAAAAGTGGAGATGTAGCCCATAGTAACCAATCAGATTCTAGCTCTCACTTTCCTATTACATTATAGACAATGTTAGCTAAAATCTGATTGGTTGCTATGGGCAACATCTCCCCTTTTCCAAACCCACAGTTTAGTAAATCTGGCCCTAAGACTCAGAAGTAGGAAGTACTATTGGTAATTTTGGCAGAGATAAGAAGTATTCCTTCTTAAGGAATTCCGCATATCCATTGATGGTGCAGACAATATTCAATATTTTAGGTTTTATGTGAAAGACAAAGTAGATAAGTATGTACATTGTTTCATATTGTCACATAAAAGATGGCGACTTGCAATATACTGCATAGCAGTTCTGGAACTCCTAAACTATGCAGAAAGATAAAGTAATTGCACAGGACTTTACAACATTTACATCACATACTAAACCACAGTACCAAGCTGTTAGACTGCTCAGTGCAACCTTGACTAACAAAAAATAAGAAGTATTAAATGCATATGTTGATATGCAAGTAAATATATTGTAAATGTGTAATATTTTTTAACCATTGGACCTTGTGTTATGCATTTATAGCCATGTATTTTTCTTACATTAATGCTAAAGTGTTATTAAGCTGTTGCCTCGCATATTTACTTGACACAAGCAATAAGAGGTTTTTAAGCAGTGGTGGGCAATATAGTCCAGATACAAACCTGATACAACATACCCTCCAACTGATCTGTACCGTCTGTACCCTCCAATGGTCTCTACCAGCTTAAAGAGCTCCTGTACCGGATTCTGACAGTCCTGTCCCCCCGTCCCTATACTCACCTTCCAGTCCTGCAGCATCTGATCACTATAGCAGAGCAGTGGGTCAGATTCCTACAGCTCTGCTATAGTGACAAGACCATCTCTCTTGTGAGATCTTAGCTCATATGATAAGGTGTATAATGATATTTTACACCTTATCATACATGCAAATGATATCAGATTAAAGCCACGCCCCTTCACGGGACAAGCCACACCTCCTCTCCAGGTGTACCTATTTTATTTTTTTTTAAATGTTGGAGGGTATGGATGCAACCGTCACTTAGTTCACGTTGGTTGTCAGCAGGACATATAATGTACCCTTTTCTTCCTCCATACAACATCATGAAATAACTAAGACGTGACATGAGCAAGCTCACGCAAACAACAGAGCACAGTAACTGTGACTATGGGCCTGATCCAGAGCTACGACGGTGCCGTCCGACGGGCGAATGCGTCGCCCGTGCG